>CAUYLG010024527.1:0-34829 GCA_963573385.1 Cacajao melanocephalus | reverse complement strand
TCCATTGTTAAGCACAATTATTGGCATAAAAGAGGTTTTTAATACCCATTTTTAGACTACATTCTAGCCTGGGCAATAGAACAAGAATCCCATTCTCTCTCCCTCTTTCTCTTCTTCTTTCTCTCTTAAATTCTTTTTTTTCTTTCTTTTACTCTTTCTTTCTTTCCTTTTTCTTTCTAAAATAAATAAATAAATAAATAAATAAATAAATAAATAAAATTGGACCCTTATCTTATACTATATACAAACATTAACTCAAAAAAATGGATTAAAGACCTAAACATAAAACTAAAATCACAGGCAGGACCTGAGTCCTGTTCTCTCACTTTCCTCCCCAGATGGCATGAGTTTCACCACTCGTTCTACTACCTTCTCTACCAATTATCCCATCCCTGGGCTCCATCCAGCTGACCAGCTGCGCCACCCAGTCTGTCAGCAGCCCAGCCAGCATCTATGCAGATGCCAGCATTTCGGGTTCCCAGATCTCTGTGTCCTGTTCCACCAGCTTCCAGGGTGGCTTGGGGTCAGTGCCCTGGCCACTAGGATGGCCGGGGTCAGTGCCCTGGCCACTAAGGTGGCCAGGGTCTGGTGAGAATAGGGGGCATCTAGAATGAGAACGATTACCTGGCCCCCTTAGACAGAGTGAGGAACATGGGGACTGAGAACTGGAGGCTGAAGAGCAAAAACTGGGAGAACTTGGAGAAGAAGGGACGCCAGGTCAGCAACTGGGGCCATTACTTCAAGACCATCAAGAAGCTGATGGCTCAGATCTTTGCAAATTGTGGACAATGCCTGCGTCGTTCTGCACTCTGACAATGCCCACCTTGCTGTTGACTTTAGAGTCAAGTATGAGACAGAGATGGCCATGCGCCAGTCTATGGAAAGCGACATCCATGGGCTCTGTAAGGTCACCGATGACACCAATGTCACTGGGATATGTGTGGCTGAAGACAGAGATAGAGACTCTCAAGGAGGACCTGCTGTGCATGAAGAAGAACCATAAAGAGGAAGTAAAAGGCCTGCGAGCCCAGATTGCTAGCTTTCGGTTAACTGTGGCGGCAGATGTCCAAATATCAGGACCTCAGCAAGATCATGGCAAATATCCAGGCCCAACACGACAGGCTGGCTCAGAAGAACCTAGAGAAGCTGGACAAGTACTGGTCCCAGCAGACTGAGGAGAGCACCACAGTGGTCACCACACAGTCCACTAAGATCAGAGATGCTGAGATGACACTCATGGAGCTGAGATGTCCCATCCAGTCCTTGGAGACGGGCCTAGACTTGATGAGAACTCTGAAGACCAACATGGAGAACAGCCTGAAGGAGGTGGGGCCTGCTACGCCATGCAGACGGAGCTCCTCAACAGGGTCCTGCTGTACCCGGAGTTGGAGCTGGCACAGATCCGGGCAGAGGGGCAGCACCAGGCCTAGCAGTACAAGGCCTGGAATATCCAGGTCAGTCTGGAAGCTGAGATCACCACCTACTGCCACCTGCTGAAAGACGGGGAGGACTTCAATCTTGGTGATGCCCTGGACAGAAGCAACTCCATGCGAACCATCCAAAACACCACCACCTGCAGGATAGTGGATGGCAAAGTGGTGTTTGAGACCAACGACACCAAAGTTCTGAGGCACTGAACCAGCGGAAGCAGGGAACCCTTTGGGGAGCAGGAGGCCAGTGAAAAGTTCAGAGGTCAAAAAACAACAACAAGTAAAATCATAAAACATTAAGAGAAAACAGAGTGGAAAAGCTTGATGACGTTGGATCTTGCAATGATTTTTTTGGATATGACAACCAAAGAAAAAGATAAATGAACTGGACAGCATCAGAGGTCACAAAAGAGAAAGAAGGCAACCCACAGAATTAGAGAAAATACAGGCATACCTCCTTTTACTATACTTCATTTTACTGTGTCTTGCAGATATTGCATTTGCTTTTTTGTTTTGATTGAGACAGAGTTTCGCTCTTGTCACCCAATGGCGCGATCTCGGCCCAATGCAACCTCTGCCTCCCAGGTTCAAGAGATTCTCCTGCCTCAGCCTCCCGAGTAGCTAGGATTACAGGCGCCCACCACCACGCCCAGCTAATTTCTGTATTTTTAGTAGAGATGAGGTTTCACCACATTGGCCAGGTTGATCTCGAATTCCTGAACTCAGGTGATGCACTTGCGTGGGCCTCCCAAAGTGCTGGGATAACAGGTGTTTATTACCTTTTTTTTTTGAAAAAAAAAAAATCAAAAGTGTGCGGCAATCCTCCATCAAGCAAGTCTACTGGTATCATTTTCCCAACAGCATGTGCTCACTTCCTGTCTCTGTGACACACTTTGGTGATTCTCATAATATTGCAAACTTTTTCATATTTGTTATGCTGCCCTATGATCAGTGATCTTCCGTGTTATTACAGTAATTGTAAAAAGATTACAACTCACGGCTGGATGCGGTGGCTCACGCCTGAAATCCCAGCACTTTGGGAGGCCAAAGCTGGTGGGTCACTTGAGGTCAGAAGTTCGAGACCAGCCCGGCCAACATGGTGAAAGCCCGTCTCTACTAAAAATACAAAAATTAGCCAGGTGTGGTGGTGCATACCTGTAATGCCAGCTACTTGAGAGGCTGAGGCAGAAGAACCGCTTGAACCTGGGAGGTGGAAGTTACAGTGAGCCAACATCATGCCACTGCACTCCAGCCTGGGTGACAGAGCAAGAATCTGTTTCAAAAAAAAAAAATTAGCTGGATGTGATGGTGGGTGCCTGTAATCCCATCTACTCTGGACGCTGAGGCAGGAGAATCACTTGAACCCAGGAGGCAGAGGCTGCAGTGAGCCGAGATCATTTCACTGCACTCCAGCCTGGCAACAAAAGCAAAACTCCATCGCAAGAAAAAAAGAAAAAAAAAAAGGGCACTAATCAATAAACAGAATTAAGAGACCAGAAATAAATATTTATACTTATGGTTAAGTTTTATCAAAGATGCCAAGACAATTCAGTGGGGGAAGGATAGTCTTTTCAAAAAACCAAGTTGGGACAACTGGTTAGATATACTTCCCCACAAAAAAAAAAAAGACAAAGAAGAAAAGAACTTATATTCACTCATACCTCACACAATACATAAAAATTAACTCAAAAAGGACCATAGACCTAAATTTAAGAATTAAAACTACAAAACCATAGGCTAAACTATAACTCCAAAAGCAGAATCCATTAAAGAAAAAAAATAGGTAAGTCGGGCTTCATCAAAATTAATAAATTTTCCCTTAAAAACATATCCTAATAGTTTGAATGTTTTTGTTCTTTCCAAAATGCATGCTGAAACTTAATCCCCAAGTGTTGATAGAGCCTTTTGGGAAGCAAGCCCCTATGCTCTCATAAAAGAGCTTGATGGAGGGAGTTAGGTTCCTTTTTGCCCTTCTGTCCCTCTGCCATGTTAGGACACAGAGGATTCAGCAACAGGGGCCATCTTGGACATGGAAAGCGCACGCTTAACAGACACACTATCTGGTAGCACCTTAATCTTGGACTTCTCAGCCTCCAGAACTATGAGGAATAAATCTCTATTCTTTACAGATTTCCCAGCATCAGGCAATCCATTATAGCAGCACAAACAGACTAAGACAAGATGTTATTAGAAGAATGAAAAGACAAGGTATAGACTAGGAGAAAACATACGTAAATCACATAGCTGATAAATTATGTATATCCAGAATATATAAAGAACTCTTATAATTCAATAATAAGATGAACAACCCAATTAAGAACTGGACAAAATATTTAAATAGACACTTCTCAGAAAATATATATCAATGGCTAATAATCATATTAAAAATAAATTTAACATACTTAGGCATTAGAGAAATACTCCTTCTTACTGAGACACTCCCCAATGCCCCATGGCATGTGTTCTCTGTCACTGCAACAATAAACCCACCTTGTTCAACTGCAAGTGTGTTCCTGGTGGTCTTTGGCTGGAAGGGAATGACAATATCTAACTATTGTCTTCTCTTTACTCCCAACTCCACATCACAATACACACCCCAAGAGCTCTGCACTGTACACTGTTAAAGAGAACTATACCAGAGAACCAGGAAGACTAAGACGCAGAGCATTTCTGAGACCTGCTGAGAATACTAA
Organism: Cacajao melanocephalus; assembly: GCA_963573385.1. NCBI lineage: Eukaryota > Metazoa > Chordata > Mammalia > Primates > Pitheciidae > Cacajao > Cacajao melanocephalus. The sequence continues at coordinate 30,706 of CAUYLG010024527.1, read as the reverse complement.
ACAGCAAACAAATGTCTCTCAAATGTCTCTCAAATGTCCTATAACAAGGCTGGGTACAGTGGCTGATGCCTATAATCCCAGCACTTTGAGAGGCCAAGGCAGGAGGATCATTTGAAGCCAGGAGTTCAAGACCAGCCTGAACAACATGGTGAGACCCCTTCTCTACAAATATTTTTTTAAGTGCTACAACAATATAAAATGCAGAAAAAGGCAACACTACAAGGCAAATATTCCAGCAAAAACAGCCAAGGGATAAGTGACAATGTACAAGAAAGATAAAAGAATCATTAATATTCCATAATTGTAATAATTTCTAATTAAAATAGTTTATACTGGCCGGGTGTGGTGGCTCACGCCAGTAATCCCAGAAGTTTGGGAGGCCGAGGCGGGCGGATCACCTGAGGTCAGGAGATCGAGACCATTCTGGCTGACATCGTGAAACCTCATCTCTACTAAAAATACAAAAAATTAGCTGGGCATGGTGGCCTGAAATCCCAGCTACTCGGGAGGCTGAGGCAGGAGAATCGCTTGAAGCTGGGAGTGTCTCGTTGTCACCCAGTGTCTCTTGGTGACAGAGCAAGACACTGTCTAAAAAAAAAAAGGTTATACTGCTTACACTATATGTTTAAGTAATTACTTTAACAAGATTACAGGGAAAAGGTAGAGTTGGTAATAGAACAAAGATCCTTTCAAATAAAACAATTTCAGTTATTTCTTTTTAAATAGAAAGGTCTTAACTTTCAGATGTCCTTCTACCTACTGAAATGACCAAGTAGACACTATCTCTGGAACAAAACAGAAGCCTAGGCAAAGCTAATATTTAGCATTCACTAATTTTAGGTCCAGAAAACACCTTTTGCTTTTCAAAGTAAGTGATAATGCATTTCACATAAAACATTAAGTCTACTGCATACCTAATCCTTTTATTTCCCAAATGAAGGCTATATAAAAAGATTCTGTATTTTTCAAGATAACTAGAAGGCTTTAAGCACCCAAGACTCCCTGATTTCAGGGAAGTGAAATTCTATTAATTATCAGCTCTTCTATCACCGATGTGTCTCACAGGAGGAAAACCCCTGAGCCTGTGTCCTCAGATGACTGGAAGTATCACTCCAGCAGGCCCTCAGGCAAGGGGGCCACACAGCCTTCCTGGGAAACATGCACAGTGCTGCTGCGCATTCCCAGACGCATGAAGACAAAAGACCTGAGCATTTGCTTCCTCTCGGTGTGTCTGGCACTGCGGGGTGATGTTACAAAGAAGCTCTGGTGCTCAGAGTCCTTTTATTAGGGCACACTAAACACAGCTTTTGCTAAAGCTTTTGGAATTAAGTTGATGACATTTTGCCATGAGGTTAGTGACACTTGTTCAATATTTAAGGTAACAAAGCCGTTAAAGTGAGATAAGATTCCTTTCTAACAATCCCATCGGGTTTACCTTTCAGCGCTATCACCTTAGAGGCTGGATACATGATGGCACTCTCTGCAGACACAGGCCGTTGGATCGGAGCCATTGGATCGTTCACGTCAATGATCATGACTTGTGCCTGCTCACCAACTTTCTCTCGGACACATATGAACTTATCAGATTCCATGGTCAGTGTGCTGAATCCAGTGTTGGCTGGATTAATTCCAAGGTTTTGGAGCTAAACAGAAAAAAAGCATTTGATTAATTGTTTTTCCTCTGAAATGGATGGACTCTAGCCAAAAGCAAAGGAAGAGGAGTAAAAGTTAAAATTTAGAAAAAAGTTAACATTACGTAAATACTTGAACCGAACATTAGCTTGCTTTTCTCCACCTTTAATAGATCCACCCAAGCCTGTGAATCAACTGTCAACGGTATTACCGACCCACAGTGAAGACGTGCAGGAACACCAGGCAGTGTCAAGGATGCCATAAGTGATACAGACAGGAAGAGATGAGTTGGGGGTGAACCCCCAAAGAACACCATCAGATAAGGTGTCACAGATAAGCCCACCACTGAGGAGAGCTTTAGGAGGAAGGAGGTCTTGGAGAGGTGAAGGTGAGGGACGTGGAAGGGAAAGGGAGAAAACACAAAACCTGGTTTCTCCAAAAGGCAAGAAAAAAGAACTGGATGAAAGTTTTTGCTTAAATATTTCCCTAGATATCACCAAATCTGTCTAAATCTGATTTGAATGAATTTCTCAGAAAGTGTGAATACTTCCCGGAGAGTCTGGGGTTAATAAGAAAGTCAGCAGGTTTGGCACATCTTCCAAGGCCAATGGATTGCTTCTACTGTGTAAACTGAAACCAGGCGCCTTTCTCCAAAGGCCGTCTTATATATAGTGCCTGGGCTAAATCAAGACCTGTTAATGGGATAAGTGTCAACGAAAAACCCTGGGAAACATATATTCAAGCAATGTTTATCACTTCTATAAAGCACCAAGCTTATTTCTACAAACTTCCCTGTTCTGACCTACAAGACACTTTTTTTTTGAGACAGAGTTTTGCTCTTGTTGCCCAGGCTGGAGTGCAATGGCACAGTCTCGGCTCACTGCAACCTCCTCCTACCGGGTTCAAGCGATTCTCCTGCCTCAGCCTCCCGATTAGCTGAGATTACAGGCACCTGCCCCTGTGCCTGGGTAGACACCTTTATTTTTAAACACTGTTCTGTTCAGCCCCAATTCTACTGCTACTGATTTGACCATTTCATATCTGCTACCTTGTGTAACCTTGAAGAGGCTCATACCGGCAACAGAGTTCATGGACTATTGTGTCAAAATCACTACCACCCTTCAGAAGGAGCACAAGTGAGACTTCATACTGCGAGTATAATTCAGGACTGTGCCTTACTTGTCTTTTGTAGCAGAGTCTAGCACATACTGGATGTTCCAGCTGCTGAGTGGAGCAGCCTACAGGACAACAGGTCACCTCATCTCATCTTCCTGTGAACCCGCTGAGGCAGGCATCCCACACACACTTTCCACTTGGGAAAAACCAAGTTGGGGTAAAGAAATCTTTCCGAAGTTACAAAGCTGGTTAGTGATGGAGCCAGGTATAATAAAGCCTGTGTTCTGACCACAATACTGAGTTGTTTGAAACTCATATTCCATTTTAACACAGAAAAGATAAACTAAGGGGTGATTATGTTCCCAAATGAGTTCACCAAAACAAACATAAGGACATGTAACAGCAAAAACAAAAATAATACTTCATAACTGTAGTGAAATAATTTTTCTAAAAATAGAATCTGCCAATTGATATTGCCATTACTACAAGAAAGTCCCTTCATGTTCCAACCTTGGGTTACAGCAAAGAAAATAATGCTAGCAGTGGTTTATTAAGGATAGGAAAAACCAAAGTAGTTTTCCTGTTCTCACACATCACTCAACACAACACTTCTAACACGAGATGTGGGGGGGGTTTCTCCAGCAGACACCACCTGGATATCCTACAATTTAATTCAATTCTGATGACATCTACCTGGAGATAGCAACAGATCCTACAGGTTGAGGGCTCAGTCCCATAAGATTGTCTCCACTTCAGACGCTAATCCCAAGCCCAGGCTGTGGCCTTTACTTCTGACTATCCAGCTATAAAACAGGGTTCCCTTGACCTGCTTCCTAGATTTGCCTAATTTGTTGGAGTAGCTAACAGAACTCAAGGGAACATGTTTCTCATTTATTACAGAGGATATTACAAAGGATACAGATTTACTGCCAGATGGAAGAGGTACATAAAGCAAGGTGCCAGAGGTGTCCTTGCCTTTTCCAGCACACTGCTCTTCAGGAACCTCCATGTGTTCAGCTATCATGGGGCTCCTAACATCTAGCTACACATCAACACCACGCTATTTTATTCATTGAGGTTTGTAACATTTGGTAGGGCCTGCCATCCTCAGCACTTGTTACTTTTGGAATTTTCTTAGGTATTATATTGCTTAACTTTTTAAGTCCAAAAAAAATTCAAGCCAAAAAGTAAGAATATGGGGGTCATCTGTAGCAGGCAAAGTCATGAGACTGGATGGAATCACCAAGAGAGACTGTGAAATGTGAGAAGGTGGCCTGGGATCCCAGGGCACAGAGCCCCAGGATACACCAAGGCTTAGAAGGGAAGCAGAGGAGCAGCCCATGAAGATGTACATGATTTACTTAAGTAAAGTTAACATACTTAAGTAAACCAAGAATGAGAAATAACAGAAGCCCCACAAGTGCAACCACTGACAGCTAGTAAACCAAGAAACCACATTATCACAACCAAAGAAAACCTCCCAGTCTCACCAACTTTCTCACAAATAAGCCATGTTCAAATTCCATCATCCTCTCCCTAGTTTAGTCCCCTGCTGGCTTATATAACAACATCCAAGGTCATAAATTACTGGAGGGCACAGATTGGATTAGTGTTATTTACTCTGTCACACAAAAACCAGTCACAACAAAAAGACAAATATGCAATTAATAGAAAAATCCTGAAAGGCAGAATAATATAAATGCCCTAGAAGTTACAATATTTTCTTGTTTATTTATTTATTTTGAGACAGTTTTGCTGCAACGCCCAAGCTGGAGTGCAATGGCGTGATCTTGGCTCACTGCAACCTCCACTTCCCAAGATCAAGTGACTCTCCTGCATCAGCCCCCCGAGTAGCTGGGACTACAGGCATGCACCACCACACCCGGCTAATTTTTGTATTTTTTAGTAGAGACAGTTGCACCGTATTGGCCAGGCTCTTCTCCAATTCCTGACCTCAAGGAATCCGCCTACCTCAGCCTACCAAAGTGCTAGGATTTACAATATTTATTAATCAAACAGAGGACAGTGGGATTCCAGAAGATAAGACTGCTGCATTTGAGGTTCTCCCTCCAAATTCCACATTATCCAGCAGATTTGTGAGACCTTTGAAAAGAAAAACATGAATACCTGCAGTCAATATGGGCTCACTAAGAAGTCATGCCAAACCAATCTAATTTTCTTGAAGCCAAGTAAATGTTGTAGAATAAATCTTCATTTCAGCAAAGCATCTGGCTTAGCTCTGCTGAGGTAGCCAAAGTAACTTTCTTGGGGAATCAGTCCCCTACTCCAAGCCTTTTATCTGTGACAAGCTCATAGAATAGAGAGCTTTGCTTTGTATTAGTTATTCATATTTACGTAATCTCTTGTTTCTTCTCAGAGTCAAATTCAGGTTCTCCTCATTGTGAATCCATCTGAACATTTAGCACATAAAAGCCCTAAGAATGTATGAAACAAAATACTCTTGGAATGAGATGGAAAAGCATGAAGTGAGTGTGTGTCCGGTGCTGAAGCACACCTCACTGGTGATGGCCACATGGATCGCTGTCTGTGATCCAGGCCCCAGCGCTCTGACCTTCAATCATCTGCTAGTTAATATTCTGAGTAATTACTCTAATCAAAGTCATATACAGGGACTGTCTTATCTGCTAAGGGTATGCTTTAAGACTGTCAATATACTAAAGTAACAATAAGAATCTTAACAAATTTGAAAGGACTATGAAATTAAAAAGATAAGTGTACACAAATAAAATACGTTCGTGTTAAATATCAAAAAATAAGATCAAAGCTTCCTTCAAAAAGCAGCTCGAATACATAAAGTGTCAACCAAATGCAATGCATAGGCCTTCTTTGGATGCTATTTCAAACAAACCAAATGCATAAAGCATTTGAGACAAACAGAGAAACAACACTGATAAGATATTGGAGATGTTGAGAAATTACTGATTTTTTTTAGGTGTGATGTTATTAGAGTTAAAAAATAAAGAATTCTTAGTGTGTATCAACGGATGAAGAGATAAGCAAAATGTGTTATACACATGCAATAGGATTACTATTCAGCCTTTAAAAGGAAGGAAATTCTGACACGTGCTACAACATGAATGAATCTTGAGGTCATTATGCTAAGTGAAAAAAGCCAAGTCTGGCACAGTGGCTCACGCCTGTAATCCCAGCACTTTGGGAGGCCAAGGCAGATGGGCCACTTGAGGTCAATAATTCAAGACCAGCCTGGTCAACATGGTAAAACCCTGTCTCTACTAAAAATACAAAAATTAGCCTGGCACGGTGGCAGGTGCCTGTAATCTTGGCTACCCAGGAGGCAGAGGCAGGAAAATCACCTGAACCCAGGAGGTGGAGGTTGCAGTGAGCTGAGGTTGTGCTACTGTACTCCAGCCTGGGCAACAAAGTGAGACTCGATCTAAAAAAAAAAAAAAACAGTCACACAAAAAGACAAATATCAAATATTATATATTCCATTTATATCCATTTATATTCCATTTATTCTATTTTTATTATTCTACATATATCTATACGTAGAATAGTCAAATCTATAGAGACAAAAAGTAGGTGGGGTTAGGGGGAGGAGTGATTGAGGAGTCATTTTTTAACAAGTATGGAGCATCCGTTTTACAAGATGAAAAGAGTTCTGGAGATGGACGGTGGTGGTGACTGCACAATATGAATGTACTTAGTATCACTAAAGTGTACACCTAAAAATGGTTAAGATGATAAATTTTATGTTATGTGTATTTTACAACAATTCTAAAAATTGGAAAAAAATAGCTAAGAGTTCTCTCTCGGAGATACATCCTAAAGTGTTTTAGGATAAAACAAGATGTCTGGAATCAGCCTCAATATAAATTGGTAGTGATTGGAGACGTAAGTAAAACAAAGCTGGCTGCTTATTGATAAGCAACCATTCTTGGTCTTCTCGACCTAACCAGATTTCCTGGCTTTAGCAGAATAGGACTGGATGCTCCCAGACAGAGCAGTGCACTAAGTGGGTCTAGGTTTTCTAAACTGTCATTTTGTTCTCAGTCTGGGGATCAATGTTGGGTTAATACGGTGACATTCTGATTTCAACTCCAAATATCAAGAATTTGTAACCCTGAATAATTTGTATCTAATCTCTTGAGCATAGTAGGTTCTTAAATAATAGTAGTTGAGTCAAGATTTTATCTAAGAGTATATATCTAAGAGTACCTCACAAATAAGTGTTTTAACATCTGAGAATGGTGGATCAAAAAATAAGATAAAAACTATTAGATAAAAATAAGATAAATTAGATAAAAATAAGATAAAAACTATTAGAATCAGATAAAATTAAGACAGTAGTTCTCAACCAGGAGTGCTACCTTGCAGTCTTCAGAAACAGGCAAGGGGGTCAGGCTCAGTGGCTCACGCCTATAATCCCAGCACTTTGGGAGGCCAAGGTGGGTGGGTCATTTGAGATCATGAATTCAAGATCAGCCTGGACAACATGGTGAAACCCTGTTTCCACTAAAAATACAAAAATCAGCTGGGTGCAGTGGCATGTGCCTGTAATCCCAGCTACTCAGGAGGCTGAAGCAGGAGAATCCCAGCTACTCAGGAGGCTGAGGCAGGAGAACCCTGGTGGTGAAGGCTGTGGCAAGCCAGGATCGCGCCATTGTCCTCCAGCCTGGGTGACAGAGTGAGACTCTGTCTCAAAAAAAAAAAAAAAAAAGAAAGAAAGAAACAGGCAAGGGTAGTTTTAATAGTATAATGGACTCATTCTCTACTCATTTAGCCAGGAATGCTAAATATAGGACAATCCCACAAAAATAACTTTTCCATCTAAGATGCCAGATACTACTGTGAGTTTTACTCCATATGCAGAAATAGTTCCAAAAAAGTGATGTGCCGAAAAGCCAGATTTTCTTTTCTTTTGAGACGGAGTCTCACTAGGTTGCCCAGCCTGGTGTGCAGTGGTTCAATCTCAGCTCACTGCAACTTCCGCCTCCTGGATTCAAGTAATTCTTCTGCTTCAGCCTCCAGAGTAGCTAGGACTACAGGTGCCCGCCAGCATGCCTGGCTAATTTTCATATTTTTAATAGAGACGGGGTTTCACCATGCTGGCCAGGCTGGTCTCGAACTCCTGACCTCAGGTGATCCACCTGCCTCGGCCTCCCAAAGTGCTGGGATTACAGGCGTGAGCCACAGCGCCTGGCCTAGGTGTTTTTTCACTAGTTAGTAGAAATAACTGCCGGGCGCTATGGCTCACACCTGTAATCCCAGCTCTTAGGGAAGCAGAGGCGGGAGGACAGCTTGAGCCCAGGAGTTCGAGACCTGCCTGGGCAATATAGCGAGATCCTGTTAAAAAAAAAAAAAAAAGAAGAAGAAAGAAAGAACCAAGGACTCCCGATTCTTAGTATTATTATTCTGATAGGTAACCTAGCTACATATTTTTTTAAAACTTTCTTTCTTTTTCTTTCTTTCTTTTCTTTCTGTCTTCCTTCCTTTTTTCCTTCCTTCTTCCTTCCTTCCTTCTTCCTTCCTTCTCTCTTTCTCCTTCCTTCCTTCCCTTTCTTTCTCTTTCTTTCTCCTTCCTTCCTTCTTTCTCTCTTTCTTTCTCCTTCCTTCCTTCCTTCTTTCTCTCTTTCTTTCTCCTTCCTTCCTTCCTTCTTTCTTTCCTTCCTTCTTTCTTTCCTTTCGAGACAGTCCCGCTCTGCTGGCCGAGGCTGGAGTGCAGTGGCGTGATCTTAACTCACTACAAAGTCTGCCTCCCACACTCAAGCGATTCTCATGCCTCAGCCTCCCAACTAGCTGGGACTACAGGCGTGTGCCCCTATACCTGGGTAATTTTTGTATTTTTAGTAGAGACAGGGTTTTGCCAGGTTGGCCAGGTTGGTCTTGAACTCCTGGTCTCAAGTGATCCACCTGCCTCAGCCTCCCAAAGTGCTGGGATTATAGGCGTGCACCACTGCACTGGGCCCTACCTACACATTTCAAATGGCACATATAAGGGTTAACTAAAGAAAGGTAAAGAAGATGTTGTCTAATGATCCTTTTCAGTTCTCAAAGCCTGCAATCAAATCAATCAAAATTCAAATCTGACACTGGCAGACGGTGTGGTGGCTCACACCTACAATCCCAGCACTTTGGGAGGCTCAGGTGGGTAGATCACTTGAGGTCAGGAGTTCAAGACCAGCCTGGCCAACATGATGAAACCCCTGCTCTACTAAATATACAAAATTTAGCTGGGCATGGTGGTACACGCCTGTGGTCCCAGCTACTTGGGAGGCTGAGGCATGAGAATCGCTTTAACCCGGGAGGCAGAGGCTGCAGTGAGCTGAGGTCACACCACTGCACTCCAGCCTAGGCAACAGAGAGAGACCCTGCCTTTAAAAAAAAAAAAAAAAAAAGATAGAAGAAAAAAAAAGCTGACACTAGGGATTATGCAAAAAGAAATTACTCATCTGATAGTCCTGTGGTTTCTATTTGTAAGAGGCTTAAGGAAAGATGTCTAACTGGGAGGACTACAACTGTGCTTATACAAGAGTATTAGTGAAAACACCAACTGCCTATATCAATGAAGCCAGAATGCTCAAGTTGCACTGACCGTCCCCATGTTCTCACACTTCTGTGCCTCTGGGAACACCAATCTTTTTTCCTTCTGTATCTGTCTCCTCCCCAGTCTCACTCACTGCTTTATCCTTGTGCCTAGCACATGGATGGTAAACAAGTAGTAAAACAAATTACTTGTTTCAGGGCAGTCAAATTTAGCTCATTTACAGTTTTTAAAACATATTCCAAGGGCGTGGTGGCTCATGCCTGTAATCCCCAAACTATGGGAGACTGAGGTGGGTTGATCACCTGAGGTCAGGAGTTCAAGACCAGCCTGGCCAGCATGGTGAAACCCCATATCTACTGAAAATACAAAAATTAGCTGAATGTGGTGGTGGGTGCCTGTAATCCCAGCTACTCAGGAGGCTGAGGAAGGAGAATCACTTGAACCTGGGAGGCAGAGGTTGCAGTGAACCAAGACCATGCCATTGCACTCTAGCCTGGGCAACAAGAGTGAAACTCTGTTTAAAAAAAAAAATAGGCTGGGTGTGGTGGTTCATGCCTGTAATCTCAGCACTTTGGGAGGTTGAGGTGGGTGGATCACGAGGTCAGGAGATCAAGACCATCCTGGCCAACATGGTGAAACCCCATCTCTACTAAAAATACATAAATTAGCTGGGCATGGTGGCATGTGCCTGTGGTCCCAGCTACTCAGGAGGCTGTGGCAGGAGAATTGCTTGAACCCAGGAGGTGGAGGCTGCAGTGATCCGAGATCACGCCACTGCACTCCAGCCTGGGTGAAAGGGCAAGACTCTATCTCAAGAAAATAAAAATTTTAAAAAACCCATATTTTATATTTCAAACTTACCAACAAGTCTTTCCTAGTCTAAAGAGGGAGCTTTGTAAATGAGGGCCTATGAAGAATGAGGACACTAAAGTCTTTTCCAGAACGTACATTCTAGGAGTAGGTTAGTTCAGCAATAGTTAACCACATTTATATAATGCTTTACAGAACTTCTCTCAAATTACATTACTACAGATTTTCTGTATTTTAACACCAGTGCACAAGACTCTGTATTTATCCCTGTTAAATGTCAACTGGTTGGATTCTGGCCAGTCAAGATCTATCTGATTCTAATTTTGTCACTGCACTTTGCTATCCCAGCTTTGTGGCATCCAACGAAGAATGCCTGCCAAGAGTGATGGTCATCTCCCTGGCATGGAGGCCAGCAGCAGGCCTCAAGAGAAGCGGAAGAAAATGTGGAAGAAGAGCCTACAAACTTGGTAAAGTCTCAGTGAAGAAGCAAAGAAGGAAAATTCAGAAAGATTGCAGAAAGATACCCCCTTAGAGAAGGAGGTGACGGTACCAGCAACTACTGCCCTAGGGAATACTGATAAACAACATGTCAGATATACGCAGTGATCTGTCTGTGATCCTACAAGAGGATCGTCAGTGTGCTAAGTTACGAAAGCAAAGGGCGGAAGAATATTTAAAGTAAAATTCTTTTAATCATTTTTGGAAGGATACGGTGGTTTCCTTAATAGCAGTTTCCCCTGGCAGAGGCAGAGTTTGAACGGAAAGATTTTAATTTCCATCAGACCTGCCTCTGCTACAGAATGCTAAAATATCAGAGTAGAGCGGAACCTTGACTGAGATCATTCTAGGACTTAGTTCTTTCAACCCAATCAACTAAAGAAGCACTAGTTTGTGCGGCTTAGGCATTCTGAACATTTAAATGTGTTCTATGGTGAAGATCTGTTTTTCCGAACAGGCCCCATTCACATTCATTTACTATTTGGTCACTCACAATGCCCCAGCGGTTGGCATTCCCAGGAGGCTCACCCTTCCAGACACCCTGGCGGAGGCAGGTGGTTACTTTACTTGCTTTATAAATAAGAGAGTCAGAAGGCAACCAACTGGCCAGTTTGTATTTCCAATACCAGGAGCAGTGGGAGATCAATAGGCAAAATGCAACAGCTTACATGGCACCTTAAAGAGGCATTTTATACTGGAATGCAATAATTTGAGGATGCAATGAGCCAACTGTTGCCTTAGTACATCAAAAACCACTTCACAAGATGAGATAGCTACATAATGGCAGCAAAAACCAAATATGGACTGGATTACTATGGGTACGAGTCTCCTTTTGGAGTGTGACCCCCAGAAGCCTCTCCAGACACTCCAGAGTGTGTGTGGATGGGAACTGCTTTCAGTTCAAGCTCAATCTACACCTTCACGGTTTTACTTTCCTCCCACTTTCCTTAATTATTAATACTGACTAACAGGTAGAAGATTGGTTCAACTGGCCTGTATGTGAGGTTCACCTGGGGAGGAATACCGACGCTCCATGTCCACCACCCAGCTTTGGATTTAGCATCCAGCAGAGATGTGTTTAAAGCTTCAGGCCATTCTCACATTCAGCCTAGGTAGAGAAGCACTGATTCAGATCTTGACCATATTCCTCTTAGAATTCTAGAGCTCAACGTCTCTACATCTGTTTCGAACGCTGCCTCAGAGACACTCGAAGGGAACATGCTTATGTTTTCTGTGTATTGAGCTATGACACATTTCACAGCTTACAAATTTGCAGCTGCTTTTTTGATATTGCTGGGGGAATTACTTAGGGCTCAACAAAACTTCTAGGCCACTAAACCATTCAGCCATTCCTATTCTGAATCAAGATGTCCTAAGTTCTCAGCCCATCCTCAGATATTACAAACAGCAATATCCTTCCAACTCTGATATTTGAATAGTTCTAAAAAGTCCAAATAGTAGCTCCCTGAGCTCACAATCCAGTAGAGAAAATGAACAGCTACAGTAACCTGGGAAGAGGATCATTAGACAAGAAACCCCAAAGAGGCACAGAGGAAGAACTCGTAACTGACAATTCAGGGAGAGCTTCCAGAGAGAGCATCATTTTCACACATAGCAGAAGGCTCAGGAGGAGTAGGTGGGTAAAGAGGGGTGAGAGGAGAATGTGTTCTGGAAAGAACACAAAGGGAGCAGCCACAGAGTTGAGCAGGTGTCAGGCTGGGAAGAGCAGGAAAGAGCACTTGGGGATCAGCCTTTTCATGCCAGAGGAAACATGAGACCACTCCCTGAAGGACTTTAAGCAGATGCTCATCCTGGGAGATCACGTTGCCTGGGTGCTGGAGAACGGACCTCGGGAGGGCAAGACTGGAGGTAGAAGGACAAAGCTAGCATGACCATCAAGGTGGGAAACCATGGCATAGTTTAGGGAAATGGTGGTCATGATGACAGTGGCAGAATGATGTCAAAAGTAAACAAGAGAAAGGGACAACAGGATGGGGAAAACACATCCCAGGCTCCTGGCTGGACACTGAACAAGATACACATTTGCGGAGAAAGGGAACCCCGTTTTTGAACACTGTGTTTGAGGAACCTGCTGACCATTCCCTGGCCTTCTTCAGTAGGCAGCTGTCACAATGGCAGCAACAGCTCACAAGGACACAGTGCTGTACAGCAGTCCCCTCCTATCCGTGGGTCTGAAAATATTACCTGCAGTCTGAAAATATTAAATGTAGGACCCCAGAAATAAACAATTCATAAGTTTTAAATTGCATGCTATTCTGCACAGAGTGATGAAATCTGTTACCTGCAGTCTGAAAATATTAAATGTAGGACCCCAGAAATAAACAATTCATAAGTTTTAAATTGCATGCTATTCTGCACAGAGTGATGAAATCTTGCACCAGCCCACCCAGGACGGGAATGATCCCTGTGTCCAGCATATCTACACTGTACACACTGCCGGCCCATTAGTCAGCTGGTAGCGGCCAGTTATCAGATTGACTGCTGCAGCATCACAGTGCTTGTGTGCAAGTAACCCTTCATTTACTTAATAATGGCCCCAAAGTCCAACAGGAGTGATGCTGCCACATTGTTATTATTGTTCTGTTTTATTATTAGCTGTCATTGTTAATCTCTTACTGTGCCTGATATAAATTCAGGTTTATCATACAAATGCATGCATAGGGGAAAAAACCGTGTATAAAGGGTTCAGAACTACCTGCAGTTTCAGGTATCCTTTGGGGGTCTTAGAACAATATTCCCCATGGGTAAAGGAGGACTACTGTATTATGTACCAGTCATTGTTTAATGCTTGACGTTTATTAACTCAAAACCTCACAACTACTTTGTAAGAGAAGAAGTATACCTTTTATCCTTATTTTATAGATGAAGATATGGAAGCACAAAAAAGCTACAAACATTGCCCCAAACCACACAGCCAGTCAGTGCCTGAGTCCAGATCAGATTCAGTGCCTTCAGTTTGCGCTCTTTTTTTTTTTTTTTTTTTTAAAGACGGGGTTTCATCATGTTGGTAAGGCTGGTCTTGAACTCCCGACCTCAGGTGATCCGCCTGCCTTGGCCTCCAAAGTGCGTTTTTTAAGATGGTGTTTCACTCTGTCACCCAGGCTGGAGTGCAGTGGTGTAATCTCGGCTCACTGCAACTTCACAGTTTGTGCTCTTAACTAGAACCAGCTACTGCCTCTCATGCACGTAGCAGTGAAACTGTGAAAACACGCAGATGCCTTGGGAACACCGAGCTTATAGGAATACATAAAATCACCAGCAGCACGTCCTGAATGAAGAGGGAGAGGGGCCCAAGACAGATTCCAAGCTTGCGCACAAGAGGTGCCCACAGGGCAATGGGTGTGGGCAGAGAGGAAGGAGAAACCCTGGATAACTGTGGGACCAAAAGCAATAGAGAAAGGACCCTCAGGAGGTAGTAAAGTGCAGCATCAAGTACGGCTGGACGTCATAGAAGATGTGTGTGGTATGATGGGCTTTATCTTATCTGTCTCAACTCATCTCATCTCATTTTTTGAGATGAACTCTTGGTCTGTTACCCAGACTGGGGTGCAGTGGCATCATCTCAGCTCACTGCCACCTCCACCTCCCAGGTTCAAGAGATTCTCCTGCTTCAGCCTCTCAAGTAGCTGGGATTACAGGCGCTCACCAACACACCCGGCTAATGTTGTATTTTTAGTAGAGATGAGGTTTCACCATGTTGGCCAGGCTGGTCTCGAACTTCTGACCTCAGGGAATCCACCCGCCTTGGCCTCCCAAAGTGCTGGGGTTACAGGCATGAGGCACCACTCTCGGCCTGATTTTATTTTTTATAGCAAAGATTAGCCAACTACAGCCTTCTTTTGTATGGCTAAACTAAAAATCATTTTCATATTTTTAGAAGGTTAAAAAATGTAAGAATATGGGACAGAGACAGAATGCGGCCCTTACCAAAAAACCTGCAGGATGACTTGTAACCTTGACAAGAACAGATTCAGGGGAAAAAATGGAGACAAAAGCCAGACTGCAGGTTAAAGGAGAACGTAAAGAAGTAATGCAGTGCTAAAGCAGCTCTTTCATGACATCTGGCTATGACAGAAGAGCTTCGTGGGGACAGGCGGGGTGGGGAGGGGGAAGAAGTTTGCTAGTTGTACAGACAGAAGAGAGGCGAGCACTGCCCAACACAAACAGAAAGAAACTGCGAGAGGGAAAGGATGAAAACACGAGAAAGAGAAGCTATGATTGAACAAGGCTCCCTTATGGGAAAGAGGGATACCAAATCCAAAGCATAGACAAGAAAGGACAACTACTTTTGAGGTAACAGGAAGGCAGGAAAGGGAGGCTGCAGACAAGCTTCTAAGTCTCCAGGCATTAAGGTGAGAAATATCCCAGTTACGGCTTCAGTTTTCTCCAAGTCATCTGCTGGTTGCAAGGCAGGAGTGGCAGGATTAGGGATTGAAGGAACAGGCTGCAGTTTTGAAAGGTCTGTAGTGAAGGCAGTGTGTGCTGACTCAGTGTGTGCTCTACAGAATGCAGAGCAGCCTCAAAGACCCAGTCAGTGTTCGAAACCACAAACCACAGACTCTCATTCACGTGGCTGCCCACCACAAGCCACAAGCATTTTTCAGATAATGGAACATATCCCATAGAAACTCTCACGGACATTACAAACCCTGACGGACATAGGGACACCTAAAATACCTTATTGTTTTCTTGCTCTTTGAAAAGAAGATATTTAGATAGTGGTTAAGCACAGGCATTGGAGTCAGAGATCTGGGTTAGAACCCAAGCTTTGTCACTTACTAGCCGTGTAGCTTTAGCTGAATCAATTATAATATTAACCTCAGTGACCCATGGTATAAAACAGGGTATCACTACCTGCCTCAGTTATGAGGATTAAACAAGATTTATAAAATACAATAGTCTGGTGAGTGACAAGAGAAATGGCTCAATAAAAGATAACTACATCATCATTATGAGTAGCAGCAGTATTTTGCTACCTCAACATGACTGGCACTGGCTCAGCTTAGTGGCAGAATGAAGTCCGGGAAACAGATGTCAGGGCACTCTCACCTCCACGCAACTTCCACTGTGTCACCAACCAAGTGACCATGGCAGGATCCTTGGATATCAAGTTTCCAGTCTGCAGAATGAGGGGACTGGACAACTCCCAAGGCCTTTCCCGTCTGCATCCAGGGCTAACAGTGCTCTGAACTGTGAAAAGTGGAACTTCCAATCAAGCACATTCCTCAATGTACTACTTTGTAGTCAAAAAGACTTGAGAGTGAATCCTGTTCTTACAGAATGAAGATGAGTTCTTTAACACTTTTGAGAGTCGGTTTCCTCATCTAGAAAGTAAGCGAATCGCAGGGGAAGGGAGTGTGCTGATTTAACGCAGAGCACTCAGGGAGGAGCCGTGGCGATCCCTCCTGCAGCGCACCTCCCCGGGTAAACCCGCGAGCGACCCGCACGGCGCCCTACCTGAGGCCTTGCTCGAAGGCGGCGGCCAGTCCTTGTGTTCCTGAGCACAAACGAACGGAGAACAAGCTGGGACCTTATTCAAAAGGCGGGCTTTGGGGTGTTACTGCATTGAAAACCCTTAGGCGTAACCCTGAGGAATTTTTCTCTTGGGTCACGCATGTTCGCGGTCCTCCCAGGCGAAGCCGCCCTGGGGACGACGGCAGAGCACGGAGGGAAACTCAGGGGCGAGTAAGAACCGCAGGACGCCAGGGGGGGCGTGGGGCTGTGGGATGGCGCGGCCCCCGGGTTGCCCCGCCCGAAGCGGGAATCCGCGCGCGTCCTCGCGGGCACGGAGCGGGGCGTTCGCTTCCACCCCCAGCGCTCCCCGGCCAGCGCCCGCGGGAAAGGGGCTTCGGCGACGGCACCCGAGTGGGTCCTCACGAGCGGCCGCCGCGCCCAGGACCCCCGCAGCCCCGGCCCAGGTGTGAGGTCGGAGGTCGGCGCGGCTGGCTGGGGGCGCGGGGCCGAGCCCGGGAGGCCTGCCCGGCAGAGGCGCGGCTGACAGGACGGGGCGCTGGGCGCGGCCCGCAGGCCCGCCCGGCCTCACCTGGAAGTGCTCCTGAAAACGACTGGGGAGGATCTGCGCCATGGCTGGCGCGGGACCAAGGCAGCGGCGGCGGCGGCGGCAGGGATGGCCACGGAACTCTCGCGGGCTGACAGGTGGCGGCGGCGCAGGCGCAGTTCCCCGCGCTCCTGGTCCAGGCCCCCGCCCCTGACCGCGCCCCGCCCCTACCCCACCCCCTACCCCCGTCCCTACCCGTCCCCCACCCCAGTCCGCTACCCCTACCCCCGTTCCCTACCCCTGTCCCTATCCCCGTTTCCTATCCTCGTTCCCTACCCCCTACCCCGCCCCCTACCCCGTTCCTTACACCCCCTACCCCCGTCTCCTACCCCCGCCCCCTACGCCCGCCCCCTACCCCCGTTCCCTACCCCGCCCCCACCCCGCCCCTAGCCCCGCCCCCTTCCGTCCCTAGCCCCGCCCCTAGCCCGTCCCCTTCCGCGCGGAGTCTTCGCGGATGCCTCCGCCCGCCCCGAGGGTCCGCGGCAAGTAGTCCCGCGCGCCCTCGGCGGGGCGCAGTGCGCGTAGGCTCCGGGACTGAAGGGTTTTCGTGGGGTAAATCCTGACGGGGTCTGCGGCGGCACTTGCCCAGCGCCTTCCACGTGTAGAGCGGGGCAGTGGTGCTAGTTCTGCCTCCCAACTCTGGACGCTTGAGTTCAGGGCCACTTTTTATTCAGGCACGGATGTGACAGAAACGTGGAAAAGGGTCCTGGAAGAACGACTTGTGCCATATAACGAACTACCTTTTGGTCTGAGGAGGACCGTATATGACCGTGGTCCCAGAAGATAACGGAGCTGGAAACTTCCTGTCCTCTGGTGAGGGCTTAGCCAAGGACTTTGCCTTTCCCGTGTTGGAGACACACACGCAGGTGTGTCATTAGGGTGCCGGCGGAATTCTGCACCTCACACGCGGTACGGGTTTGCAGCCTCGCAGCCCCGGACCGCACCAGCTGCCTAATGTAGTGGCTGTGCCATCGAGTTTGTCTAAGTTACCTTGTGACTGTCCCACAACCAAGACGCGTGTCTCGGAATGCATGGATGCATGGGACGTGTGACTGCACGGGTTACAGACATGTTTCCGTGTCAGCCTCGGCCCTGCTCCTTTAGGAAGCATCTTTCCTGGCTCCTGCGGTTTAGAGAACACTGTGTCGGAATATCAATGCTGAGTCAGCGAAGGTCATCTAGCAGCAGATGACCACCCTCAGGCCAGTGAGGATCACCTAGAGTGCCCGTGGCTGCAGGACAGGAGGAGCAGGTCGGAGTTGGAGCCCACACCTGGTTTGCTCCGCAGCCAGTTGTTTTTCTGAGGCACCGTTGGCTGATGTGTTCTGCATGCAGATCATTTAGCTGCATAAAAGATGTCTGTCAGGAAAGGGGAGGCCCTTGGCATTCTGCACACGCTCTCCCACGCTGTAATCGACAGCCGTCTCTGCTGCTTCACATGTTACTCGCTGGTAATTTTAAGAAATGAACGACCCACCTTGAATAAGACAAGGATGGTGCAATTATTTGCGCAACGGCTTGACCGCCTAGTAGCCAAAAATACGTTAAGGAATAGAACAGACCGTTCACTTTCAAATTAAATCTCTTTTCCAGTATTAGCCAAGACCTCTGCAGCCTGGACTTTCTAACATCTGTATGGCCTCATCTGCTAAATATAGAGCTGGGTTTGGCTGTGGTTAGTACTACATTTCCCAAATCGCTTTATTTTGGCAATAATGCCTGTGACTCCAAGTACCCTTTACCCCAAACATTATATAAAATTTTCAGTATTAATAGCAAACACTCCCTAAATCACCTTCCCCAGGACTTTTTGGAGGTTAAAACTAAAAATTTATACCCAAAAAGAAAGAATTTAAGAAAATTGGCTGGGCACGGTGGCTCAAGCCTGTAATCCCAGCACTTTGGGAGGCTGAGGCGGGCGGATCACGAGGTCAAGAGATCGAGACCATCCTGGCCAACATGGTGTCTCCATCCCGTCTCTACTAAAAATACAAAAATTAGCTGGGTGTGGTGGTGTGCACCTGTAGTCCCAGCTACTCGGAAGGCTGAGGCAGGAGAATCGCTTGAACCCGGGAGGCAGAGGTTGCAGTGAGCCGAGATTGTGCCACTGCACTCCAGCCTGGCGCCTGGCGACAGAATGAGACTCTGTCTCGAAAAAAAAAGAAAGAAAATTGTAGCTAAGCGAAGTGACAGGATTGTTAATAAGTTGGGACCTCAAGTGGGGATTACATTTCAAAATTAATCTTAGAGGAGACACAAAACTTTCTGTCTCTTCAAACCATAAAAGAGACAGCACATCAGTTATTTGAACAGAGGGAATTGAATATAAGTGATAGTTATAGTTAACAGGAAATAAAGTTGTTATAACTTGCTAACTAATCCTGAAAAAACCCTTTCTTTTTTTTCCCCGTCACCCAGGCTGGAGTGCAGTAGCACAATCTCGGCTCACTGCAACCTCTGCCTCCCAGGTTCAAGCCATTCCCCTGTCTCAGCTTCCTGAGTAGCTGGGACTACAGGCGCACGCCACCATGCCTGGCTAATTTTTGCATTTTTAGTAGAGACAGGGTCTCACCATGTTGGCCAGGCTGGTCTCAAACTCCGGGGCTCAGGTGATCCATCCACCTCAGCCTCCCAAGGTGCTGGGCTTACAGGCGTGAGCCACCATGCCCAGCCCAGGAGTAGGTTTCAACATTAGTTTTGGAGGGGACACTAACCTTCAAACCACAGAAGAGAGAGAAGTGCATCAGTTATTTAAACAGAGGGAAGTGAATATAAATAATAGGTGACAGGAAATCAAGTTAACTCAATAAAAGGAAAATCCCAAGATATGGAGGTACAAACATAGGACGCAGCTACCACCCCTAAAGCTGAAAGATGAAAAAGAAGCTGGAATTATTACAGCTTAAAGGAAGGGCTTGCAGACTGGAATTCAGATCTATGAGGAGGTGTGTTGACCCGCTGGGGCTGGGGTCTTTGAGCCCAGAGGAGAGATCCCATGGGGATGTGACCCAGATCGCTGAGGACACACACTATGGATGAGGGGTGGCTGTGGAGCTGGGAGCAAGCCCTCTAACGAGGGCACTGGGAGACTCTCATCCAGACCTCTGAGGAGAAGGCAGACTGAGGCTGGTTCTGCGAGTCTTGGAAAAACTGGATTCAGCTTCTGTGGGAAGAATGTGCGGCTGCCGTGTTGAAGAAGCCTGGCTGGGGTGCTGCTCCTAGGAAGAGGCCCTGTGGTCTCCCTCCATCAGCCTATCAGCAGAGTCTAATAGGGAGTATTAGATCATCTCTTATGTGTTTGCCAATGAGAAATATGTTTTTTAGAGTCTCAGCCCTGGCATCAGAAGCAGTTTCTAGAGGTGGGAAGGGAGAATAGAGCTGAAAGACATTATTTAATAACTGGTGTAAGAAACAACATGTGACCGGGTGCGGCGGCTCACGCCTGTCATCCCAGCACTTTGGGAGGCTGAGGTGGGCGGATCATGAGGTCAAGAGATCGAGACCATCCTGGCCAACATGGTGAAACCCCGTTTCTACTAAAAATACAAAAATTAGCCAGGCATGAAGGCCACGTATGTGTGGTCCCATCTACTTAGGAGGCTGAGGCGGAAGAATTGCTTGAACCCAGGAGGCGGAGGTTGCAGTGAGCCAAGATTGCACCACTGCACTCCAGCCTGGCGACAGAGTGAGACTCCGTCTCAAAAAAAAAAAAAAAGAGAAACAACATGTTATATCTAAATTCAGATTCCCATGGGACTTTCCTATAGGTCGAATTGAAAAGTCCACAGAGGCCTATAATCCCAACTCTTTGGGAGGCTGAGGTAGGAGGATTGCTTGAGTCCAGCAGTTCAAGACCAGCCTGGTCAACATAGTGAGACCCCCATCTCTACAAGAAAACTAAAAAATTAACAGGGCATGGTGATGCATGCCTATAGGCCTAGCTACTTTGGAGGCTGCAACAGGAGGTTCGCTTGAGCCCATGAGCTCACGGTTACAGTACGCTATGATCATGCCACTGTAATCCAGCTTGGGCAACAGAGAAAAACCCTGTCTTAAAAAAAGAAAAAGTCAATGGAGGACTTTAGTTTTCAGGCAACTTCAGAGAACTAACAAGGCAGTGAATACTTATTAGGCCAATATTAGAAAGAAAGGAAATGAGAGAGGTGAGCCAGTTTGTGGCTGCTTTTTCTTGAAAGACATCTGCCAATTCCAGATGAATGTTTGAGACACCAGGACTCTGAGCAGCAGTTTTAACACTCTTATTGCTCTAGGAGGACAAAATTTGGAGGTATCCCACTGTACTGTTTTGGGACCACAAATTCTTTGGGACTCCATTCAAATCATGTCAGTCCTTGCCAGCTGCAAATGTAAATTCTCTCTGGGAATGATAACCTCATCCATGGTCTCAAGTTACTTCTACAGTTGTTCACATACAGTGTTCAACACCGAATCAAATATAAGTAGGCATCCAAGGAGAAAAGATAAAATAATTGCAAAAAAAAAAAGAAAAAAAAAAAACAAGAGCAAGCCTTGACAACGTAGTGACACCCTGTTTCTAAAAAAACTAATTAGCCAAGTATGCATCTATAGTCCCAGCTACTCCAGAGGCTGAGGCAGGAGGATGGCTTGAGCTCAGGAGGTCAAGGCTGCAGTAAGCCAAGATCACCACTGCACTCTAGCCTCGGTGACAGAATGAGACCCTGTTTCTAAAACAAAAACAAGACCAATAACAGGCAAGTGAGCTCTAGGGGATCAAAAAATGGAGTTTTCACAAAGACTTTTATATAATATGGTTAAGAGGATAAAATACAAGATTAAGAATTTTATCACAGGCCCGCAAATTATCAAGAACCAAATGGAAATTCTAGAACTAAAGTTGTGAAAATTCAATAGATAGTGTTAGTATATTATACACCTCTGAAAAGAGAAAGCCCGTGGTGGTAGAGTTAAGTCAGAAGAGTATATCTAAATTAAAACACAGAAGTAAAAGGACAGAAAATACAGCATATGAATAATGTAGATACAGAGGACACATTTAGAGGTCTAACATACAGGTAACTGGAGTCTTAGAAGTACAGAGAAAGAGACAGAAGCGATATCTGAAGAGGTAATGGCTTAGTGTTTGAGAATTGATGAAGGATATCAATCTTCAGTTTCCAGAAGCATTACAGATTTTAATCAGAATGTCTAAAAGCAAAATACACTTAGGCATATCATAATAAAATAGCTCAAAACCAGGGGCAAAAAACCTTAGAAGAAGGCAGAGGGAAAACAATGGATTACTTTCTAGAGAGAGGTAATTAAGCTTAACTACTGACTTATCAAACAATGAAGGCAGAACACAGAATAATTATATCTTCAAAGTGATCAAAGAAAATAATGACACTGAAGCTGGAAGGGTTCTCTTGTCCCCCTTGCAGGGCGTACAATGGGGGTGTGGCTCACTTCTTCAGTCCCCCACTGCTCAAACCTCCAGGGGAGCATATGCACGGAGAGGCTGTGGGGTTCCAATTGCATAGCAGTGTCTAGGGGTGAATGTTTACAGCTTTTGAAGCCACAGTGGGCATGTGTTACAGGGTGCTCCTTTTTTTTTTTTTTTTTTTTGAGATGGAGTCTTGCTCTGTCTTCCAGGCTGGAGTGCAGTGGTGTGTTCTCGGCTCACTGCAACCTCCACCTCTCGGGTTCAAGTGGTTCTCCTGCCTCAGCCTCCCGAGTAGCTGGGATTACAGGTGCCCGCCACCACACCCAACTAATTTTGGTATTTTTAGTAGAGACAGGGTTTCACTGTGTTGGTCAGGCTGGTCTTGAACTCCTGACCTCAGGTGATCCGCCTATCTCAGCATCCTAAAGTGTTGGGATTACAGGCGTGAGCCACCGCACCTGGCCAGGGTGCTCTTTCAGTTTTGCCACCTACAGGCGACTTGTGCTAACCAGCTCAATTAGACCTTCTACTTGTCACACAGACAGAGGGCTTTCTGTATCCTGGGTTCTTGCCTTGGTGTACCAGAAGAATCGGATCACACCTGGGCTTGGAGAATGAGTGCAAGGTTTTATTGAGTGGAGGTAGCTCTTAGCGGAAGCTGAGGGGAGAAGTCAGAAGAGGATGGAGTGGGAAGGTTTTTCCCTGGAGTTGGGCTCTCCTGCGACTGCCCCAGCCAAACTCCACATTGTTCTGCTTCACCAGCGTGCAGGTGTCTGTCAGAGACTTCCTCTCAATGTCTAGCCACCTGTGTGTCTCTCCACTCCCCTCAATGTCCAGCTGCCTGTGTGTCTGCCTGCTAAGGTCTCCGGGGGGTTTTATCAGCACAGGATGGGGGTGCGGTAGGCCAGGGCGGTCTTGGGAAATGCAACATTTGGGCAGAAAATGCCTGTCTTCACCTAGGTCCGTAGGGGTGAAGCCCTAGCCAGGAACCATGCCCTCCTCTACCCAGCACTTCCCTTCCCCTCTTCCATAGCATTTAAAGGGACCACACCCTTCTCCACCCAGCACTTCTGTATCAACATTCAGCTGGGTACAGTGACTGATGCCTATAATCCCAGCACTCTGGGAAGCCAAGGCAGGCAGATCACCTAAGGTCAGGAGTTTGAGACCAGGCTGGCCAACATGGTGAAACCCTGTCTCTAAGAAAACCCTGTCTTTACTAACAATACAAAAATTAGCTGGACATGGTGGCGCATGCCTGTAGTCCCAGCTACTCATGAGGGTGAGGCAGGAGAATTGCTTGAACCCAGGAGGCAGAGGTTGCAGTGAGCTGAGATAGCACTACTTCACTCCAGCCTGGCAACACAGAGTGAGACTCTGTCTCAAAAAAGAAAAGAAAAGACAGGAAGGGAAAGGAAGGGAAGAAGAGAAGACGGGAAGGGAAGGGAAAAGAAAGAAAATAATGACATTGCCAGACAAATAAGATCTGAGGAAATTCATTACCAAAAGATTTAAACCAAAGGAAATACTAATGGGTTTTTATCAGGTAAAAACAAAATGATCTCAAATAGAAGCTCAGAGATATCGAATGGACAAAATTCAACAAAAAGGATACGTTGGTAAATCTAAATGAAAGTGAACTGTGTAACACAAAAATAAAAATAAAGCCTTCTGGGATTAAAAATATGTCCCAATTCAAATATGTACAATCTATAGTAAATCAGAAGTGGGGCAATCCAAGCATTATGTGAGAAAGGGGTATAAAAAAGGTTAGATTTGGGCTGGGTGTGGTGGCTCATACCTGTAATCCCAGCACTTTAGGGGGGCTGAGGCAGGCAGATCACGAGGTCAGGAGTCTGAGAACAGCTTGACCAACATGGTGAAACCCCATCTCTACTAAAAATGCCAAAAAATTAGCTGGATGTGGTGGCACGCACCTGTAATCCCAGCTACTCCGGAAGCTGAGGCAGGGGAATTGCTTGAACCAGGGAGGTGGAGGTTGTAGTAAGCTGAGATCACGCCACTGCACTCCAGGCTGGGTGACAGAGTAAGACTCTGTCTCAAAAATAAATAAATAAAAACAATTATAAAACCAAAAAAAGGACAGATTTGTAGTTGATGGAGTAATTGGTCCCAAGTTTTAAGGCATTGTAAGAGTTCTGTTCCTCTACACTCTTGCCATGGCTTTGTGGTGGACTGAGGGTGCTGCTTCACCCCTTGGTTCCAGGTTTCACACTGTGCCTTGCTTCAGCTCATTGGATGTTAGAAGTGTGATGTGATTACCTGTCCTCATTGTTTGGATGGCGCTCTTGCACTTCCGTTGTGTCCATGAGTAGAACTGCCTTTTGAACTCGGAGCTCAGGATGGAGTGTATAAAAAGTAGATCTCAGCCCAGTCTGCATCTTGGATGCAAGATTAGCTAAGATTGGCCAAACTCCAGCTAAACCACTGACCTGTGAGTGAGAAAAAATAAGTAAATCAGATTATAAACCACAGAGATGTTGAGGTTGTTTGTTACGTGAAAATAAGGAATTAAAAATCAAAGTGGTTAGAACTTTAAATTATTTCGAGCCTTAAAGGAATGTGGTTATGAGACCCAAGTCAAATGACGGGCAGCTGTAACTGTTGTTCCTCTAATTGTATTTTAGCTTTTTCTTTACCTACATTGTTTTGTAAAATGTAAAAGATTAAAGGGTATCGGAGAAGACCCTTTCTGGCTTAACTGTTGATATTCACTATAGATTAGCTTCCCTCTTTCTTCTCTTACACAATGACCTCACAACTATCACATTGTCTAAAATAAAATGTTAAATATACTCATATACTCCTTTAAATTGGGAAATAAAACAAGCTATAACTAATAAAATTGCAGTAACTCATAAACTACCCTTGTATGAAAAATGTAATTCTGTTAAATTTCTTTGTTTGCTGCCTATATAAGTAAGACCACAACTTTTCAGCTTTGGAGCACTGACCCCATTCCTTTGGGGTCTGTATTTCTGGATATTCATCCTGAATTTTGTGCTTAAATAAACTCTTAAACTGGATTCTGATGCTTTAAATTATTTCAGGTTGACATACTGGTGACCCAGATGGGACCTGAAGTTAGCTTTTGCCACTGACTCCTGCTGCTTTGCTGACAGATCGGTGGTACCAGTACAGACTTTCCATCCAGCCAGCTTTTGCTAGAGTTTATCGGGGCCCTAGGTGAGACCCCTCTTGCATGTTGAATCTCCCTGGCTTAGGTGAGATTCATATATTGTTCAAATCACCTGATTCCATACTTAATGGGGCTGGAATTGAAGTTTTACTTTAAAGCTTTAAGATAGGAGCTTCATTTCTTTCTTTCTTTTTTTTGAGACAGAGTCCTGCTCTGTCGCCCAGAGTGCAGTGGCGCGGTATCAGCTCACTGCAACTTCTGCCTCCCAGGTTCAAGTAATTCTCTGCCTCAGCCTCCTGAGTAGCTGAGATTACAGGCAACTGCCACCACGCCCAGTTAATTTTTTTTTGTCCTTTTAGTAGAGACGGGGTTTCACCATCTTGGCCAGGCTGGTCTTGTACTCCTGACCTCATGATCCACCTGCCTCAGCCTCTCAAAGTGCTGGGATTATAGGCGTGAGCTACCACACAGGGCGAGGAGCTTTATTTCTTATCTCTGTAGAGATTCTGCTGTTTGCAGGTTTATGGTTTCACACTTCTTTAAGGTTAGGTTTTGTTTGCCTTACTTGCTAAAGTTTGCAACCTTTTATCTCATGCAAAATCCAGTTAAAGGAAAAGCAGTTTCCCTTTAACAACAAGATGTGAATTTCTGTGACTTAAGCAAAATTGTGACTTTAAACTAGCCAGATGTTGAAGCTCAGTTCAATTTGGCACATTTAAATTCTTTTTTTGAATGACCAAAAATTTATAAAAGACCTTTATTGGCTGGGCACAGTGGCTTACTCCTGTAATCTTAGCGCTTTGGGAGGCCAACCCTGGAGGATCAGTTGAGACCAGGAGTTTGAGACCAGCTTGGGCAACATAGTCAGACCCTGTCTCTGCAAAAACAAAAAAAAATTTAATTTAACAAAACTTGATGAACACGTGATACGTCCTGAAGGCAAGGGACACTGTTCATCCTGGCCAAAAGGCATCTTAGATAACTGGGGTCTTGTAGGAGTGTCAGAGCTTATCACTTGTGATGAGAAATGGTTGCATAGGGGATCCCCAAAGATGAACATACAGGAAATTTTGCTTACATTCAGTAAACACATATAAGGTACTGATGTCACAGTTGCCTTAAGCTCCCAGAATTTCTGGGTTTCACTGAGACACATAAGGGGAAAGAACTGATCCAAGGGTAACACACTGGGGAGCTAGTCCCATACACGATACACTTTCCCTTTCAAAACATCTTTCCCTTTCAGCTTTTGGTCACTTATGAGGAGAATATAAATTATGGGCAATCAACATCTAAAACAGAGTCCTCCTTGGGGAGAGGTCCATCTTTAGCGACTCCAGCTTGATTCATGTACAATACTTACAGTTCTACTTCTTGTTATTATTTAGAAAAATGGTCTCTTGAACTCACGAAATTGCAATGGCCAAAGTAGGGTACTTTGAAATGCCTAAACTAATTTATTTGTGTGCTCCATTAGAAAAATCCGGTTCTAGGACAAAATAGAATAATTGGGAGATTTATTTTTAGAATATTTGGAAGCATCCAGAAGAGGTTCTGATAAAGTTACTTCACTGCAGGAAGAAAATAAAAGATTGCCTAAAACAATTTCTGAATTAAAAAGGCTGCCAAAGCTTCTCCTCTTTCTCCCTCAGCTCCTTTTTATCCTTATTGATCTGCCCTGATATGCCTTCTCTTCCTCCACTTCCCACCCCTGCTGTCATGGATCTGTTGCACTACCAGTGCCTGGTAGTGGGGACATGCCTTGGTTTATCAACCATGGTCAAAGGTAGAACTTACAGGCATAAGAATTGTCCTGATCCCCATCAGGACTCTATTTGCTTTGCCAGAGAATTTGAACTAAATATTCAAACTTATGACCCTGGCTTTTCTGATTTACATCAACTAGTTCACATGTAGCGTCAGAAAATAAAGCTAAAGATGGCTAGGTAAAGTCCATGTGTAAGTCCCCTAGAAGATTTCCATAAATGTTCAAGAGAAGACCATGGGAATGCCCATGAAACTACAAAGGCTCTGTTTACGGCCATTCCCTTCGTCTTCCGAAAGGTAGTCAACTGGCATAAAATACAACAATATATACGAAATCCAGATGAGTCAGTTACAGTATACTTGAAAGATGTGAAAAGACTTTTAGACAATATTCAGGGTTATCTGAGGTGAATTATGCTAATCATAAGAATGGCACTCTCCTCAACTCCAACTTGATAAATGTTCTAGATGAAGAATTTACTCTAATAATAAAAAACAGTGCCTTAGTTGGGCCACTTCTCAAACCCATGATTTGGTTAATCTTGCTGACCAGTCGTTGTGTACTTTAACTAAAAAAGAAAAAGATAAAGAGACCAAACCAAAGAATAAAGCTAGTAAAGTTATGAATTTGCAACTAAAACAAGGATCCACCAAGGGTAGACAGTCAAAATACCCCAATAAACCTTTGAAGAGGGCTAACCCTTTAATTCACAATAACTACAATAAAACTGGCCACTTAAAAAAAAAAGATTACTGGGAGGGCACAGTGGCTTACACCTATAATCCCAGCACTTTGGGAGGCAGACACAGGTGGAACACGAGGTCAGGAGTTTGAAACAGCCTGGCCAAGATGGTGAAACCCAATATCTACTAAAAAGTTCAAAAATTAGCCAGGTGCAGTGGTGGGCACCTGTAATCCCAGCTACCTGGGAGGCTGAGGCAGGAGAATCGCTTGAATCCGGGAGGCAGAGGTTGTGAGCCGAGATTGTGCCACTGCACTCTAGCCTGGGTGACAGAGCAAGACTCCATCTCAAAAAAAAAAAAAAAAAAAGAAAAAGAAAAGAAAAAAGATTACTAAAAACTAAAACAGAATGAATGACAACATCTGAAGGAGGAAAATATGGAATAGAGGTGCTCCAAGAAATTTAAAGGGAGCTTTCCTTTTCTGCTTACTTCAGAGCACTGAAATGCCTGATCTCAACCAGGAGATCATAAACAGAACCTCTGGACCTGTCCCAGTCCCATGGAGAAACTTGCGAAGTCAGTGGATTGGAGTAGCCACTTCAAGCCCTCCTCTAGTCCTTTCAGGCCAGAACAACACAACAGCTTTGAACATGTGGCAAACCTAGGCTTAGAGCACTCTCTGATGCTGAAAAAGAAGCAGTGACCACAGGAGAACACAATAACCAGCCTGCTTAGAATCTCCACTGCTGAGGCTGTAATCAATACCTAATCATTTAATGTGCTCATTTTATGCCCACAAGCGTTAAACACGTTCATAAAACCTTAACTTGAAAAATAAAGCGCCAGAGATGGACGCTAAAGTGAGGAAGATGTGTGGTCTTACAGTCAAAGACTTCGAAACACGTGCTTTAAGAAAACTCCAAAGAATATCAGTAAAACACAGAGAAACAATTTGAGATTTTAAAAAATATTTTTGCAAGAAAATGCCATTTAAATTTTAATATAGATTGTGTTAAATATGTAGATCATTTTGAGTAGTTTAGACATATTAACAATATGGTCATCCAATCTATGAACATTAGATTCTCTAAGAATATAGAGAAAAATAGTAATATTTCATACTCTTACACAACAGTAAACACAGAATACTTCTGTGATTAGATGTGTGTGGTTCTTTCCACACATCAGAAGCAAGGGATTCTGCAGGGGATTCTCCAGCAGACAGCAGCAGGTGACCTCCAGTTCAGCTGAATTCAGACCCTTCCTGGAGATAAAATCAGATCCATAGGCTAAGGTCTCCAGCCCACATCATGGCCCCCCACTTAGGATGCTAGTTACAAATCTGGGCCTCTGCAAATTCTGACTGAGCAGCTCTACCTGGGAGTTACCATGACCACCACCTCAGGTTTGATTAATTTGCTACAGTGGCTCACAAACTCAAAGAAACATGTTACTCATTAGAGATTACAAGTAAACACTTTACTGATTTACTTGTTTACCCATTAATTATAAATGATATTACAAAAAATACAGATGAACAGACAGATGGAAGAGCTATATAGGGCAAGATATGTGAGAAAGAGCATGGAGCTTTTGTGCTCTCTCTGGGTGTATCACCCTCTAGAAACCTTCAGGTGATCCTACCATTAGCCATGATGCCTTTTCCAACGGCACTTTCTCCAACTCTGATACCAACTAGGTGTCTTAAAATTTAATTTAATTAGAACTTTAAGCACCCAGCATTAGTGTCAGACTCTGCAGGTGAAAGACTCAGCCCCACAGGGTTTCCCCATGCCAGATGCCAGTCCGAATAGGGTACCCATGCTACTCACTTCTGCCAATTACAAATCTGGAGGTTCCTGCAATCACTCTTATTTCAGTAATTCACTAGAACATCTCTCAGAACTAAAGAGAGTGTTTTATTTTGTATCACCAGTTGATTAAAAAGCATACTGCTCAGGAACGTCAAGATGGAAGAGATGCCTTTGTCAAAGTATGGGGAGAAGGTGGAGTGACTCCACGTGTTCCCTGGATATGCCACCCTTTCTAGTACCTCTATGTGTTTACCAACCTCAGAGCCCCAGCATGGGCTTTTATGGAGGCTTCATTCATAGACATTACTGATGAAGTCATTGGGCACCAGTAATTAACTCAATCTCCAGCTGCTCTTTTCCCCCTTCAAGTTGTGGGCTAAGGCTGAAAGTTCAAGAGTATTACTCTGGTTACGAATCCTCATCCCCAACTTTTCTAGGATCTTCAAGAGTTACAACTAAAGTGAATCCCAGCACTCGTATCACACATAAAATTCCAGGGGATTTAGAAACCCTCTGCTAAGAATCACATACAAAGACTAAATGTCTTTCCTATCACATCTCATGACATCACAGCTCAGGGGCACAGGCTCATGACAAGACTAAGCTGAAGTCACAGGATTATACCGTGTGTCTTCTCAATGCACACTTTACCAGTGTGTCCTTAGGATTTCTATTTAAAAACAGTTGGATATCATGAAAGAATACTGCACTGTTTCTTCCTGCACAATTCAGACTTTATTTAAGAAGTGTCTAGAGAACGCCAAAGATGAGAGGAGAAAAAAAAGCAAGGACATAAAAAGAATGTCCTGACAAAAGAAAGATCTTGTGTAGGGTGCTGTTTCCAAGAACCTCTGACGTCTACAGCTACTGAAAATAGTAAACAGCCTAACCCCAGGAGGATAAACCTAAAATGATGCAGCAAAGGCCTATTTGTCTCAGTTTCTTTTTCCCAGCATATCTTGACCAGTTTTTCACAAAAGCATTACAAGAAATACTTAAGAAAAAAAAAAAAAAGAAAAGAAAGAAAGAAAAATAAAAAAAGAAGAGGGCAAAAGCCACTGTAAGGTTAATATTGTAAGGAAATTGCCGATATTAAAATGATGAAAATGAGGACAGCACGAGATAAATTAAATTCCAGTTTATTTAGCTCCCGGGTGAGGTTCTGTGGCCCCGGGGGAGGGAGAGAGAGAGAGAG
>CAUYLG010024526.1:0-33813 GCA_963573385.1 Cacajao melanocephalus | reverse complement strand
GGTGTTCTCAGCCTTTTTGCACTGGTTTCTTCCCATTTTTGTGGATTTATCCACATGTCGTCTTTGTAATTGCAGACTTTCAGATTGGGTCTGAGTGAACGTCCGGCTTGTTGGTGATGAAGTTTTTTCTGTTTCTTAGTTTTCCTTCGGCAGACGCCCGTTCCTCACAAAGCTAGGCCTTCCCAGGTTCAGCTGTGCTTACTGTGAAACTCTCAGTCCTCAGCGCTTCCAATTGCTGTTCTCCTTGTGGGGATGGGACCAGCCGAGCCCTTTCGACTCAAAGGGCACCCAGTCTCGTATACTCCGTACTGAGAAGCGCTGCGCCGGGATGCCTGCAAAACAGCCGCGCTGGCCAAAAGAGTGATGCTGGCGACCCGTGTGGCTCCTCCGCTGGGTAGCTCCCAGTTTGTGGGCAACAGAAATTCATCTGAAATTGCGGCATCCACTCATTCTCTGTGCTTTCACTGGGAGCTACAATCCTGAGCTGTTGCTAATCGGCCATCTTGGATCTCTCTCTAATTTGATATTTAAACTAGCATTATTTTAATCAATAATGAATTTAGAAATCATTCTAGTTAAATTAGTGTAGATGCTAATAACATCCAACAGATTCCAATAGTTAATATTCACTAGGTATTTACAATGTAGTAGGCGTTGTAATTATCACTTTTTATATATAAACTCATTTAATGTTAATATGCTCACTAGGATAATGATAGTTTACTTTTATAAAATATAAGAAATTTCACTTGTCTTAGTTTAAGAGAGTACTTGTTAATTATTTGTATTGATATTTAATTGGCTTTATTTAAATACACATAAGTGTTAAGTTGAACATAGTCTCTTTTCTTTATGACAGCATCTCATTCTGTCTTAAAAGAAGCCAGCACCCAGGCTGGAGTGCAATGAAGTGATCATGGCTCACTGCTTCCTCAAACTACTGGGCTCAAGCAATCCTCTGCCTCAGTCTCCTATGTAGGAGCCCACCACCATGCAGCTTATTTTTATTTTATTTTTTTATAGAGATGGGGTCTTGCTATGATTTCCCAGGATGCTTTCAAACTCCCGGTCTTAGGCAATCTTCTCACCTCAGCCTCCCAAAGCGCTAGGATTACAGGCAGGCATGAGCCACTGCCAGCCCATACTTATTTTTTATTTCTGTCCATCTTTAAGAAACACTTGAAGGAATTTCTTTCAAATCCTGTAATTTGTGCTTTTGTCCATTAGATGTCCTCAGCTACATTTATCAGAATTTAACTTTTATCATACAAATTTTAGTCTCTACATTTAAAAGTTTGCATGTAATTGTTACTACTGTTGATATTTTAAACATTTATACATGGTCTCTAAAAATCTATAAATACATTAGGATGTGTGGTAAAAGATTTAGACATTTCTTGTGACTTTTGTACTATATGTAATCTTGGTTAAATCAGAAATTTTTAAGTGTTAAATTACTTGTTAATTTTTTTTCTTTTTTTCTCCCCTTTTTAATTTAAAGAGTTTTGGGACTGGAGTTAAATAAAGACAGAGATGTTGAAAGAATCCATGGTGGTGGAATTAACACCCTTGACATTGAACCTGTTGAAGGGAGATAGTAAGTTTATTGTACTTATATAATCATTTTTCTTTCTAAGTGAAATACAGTAAAATCCTGATTTTTCAGATTAATGATATAGAAGTTTCATTAAAATTAATGAAAATCCTAAATTGTAGCATTTTTGAATCTGGCATTATTAATTTCAAATAAATGCAAAACATTGAACCTACAAAATGTCGTATAAACATTTCCAAGCTACTTTACTATAAATAAATACTGTTAAATCAACGAACATTGAACTTCTTTTGGATGCAGAGGGTTTTTAAGTGCTAGTGTCTTTATGTGCTATTTTAAAATATAGTTGCTACTCTCAAAAAATCTAATGGGACAATAAATATAAAAAGTGGAGGACTATTTTGAAGAATTAGGTTCAGAACAAATAAGAATTATATTTGAGTTCTTTCTGGCTTTACCACTTAGCAGCTTTGTGACCTTGAGCAATTTACCTAAGCTTTCTAATTCTCAGTTGCCTTAGCTATACAATGGGAACAACAATACCTACCTAACAAGTTTGTTTGGAGGATTAATTGAGATAATATGTATAAAATGATTAGCATAAAACCTGGCATATCGTAAATGGTTGCCACCACTGTTGCTGCTATTAATCAAAAGCAGTATTGTATATACTTTTATTCCTTTTAGTCTAGTCTCTACACAGCAGCCAAAGTGCTTTAAAAGATGCAATTCTGAACATATTCTCCTGCTTACAACTCATCATAACACCACATTACTCTTATAAGACAATACAAAACCTTTCATGTGGCCTATAATTAGGCCACATATGGCACTAACTAAAGGAAACAGTTTGTCATGTTATTGTATGTTTCATGTGGCCTATAATTAGGCCACAGATAGCATTAACTAAAGGAAACAGTTTGTCATGTTATGGTAATGTTTAGCGTTTGACCCAGCATTTTTATTTTATACCGAAATGTTATTATTTACATTAAGTCAAGTCAGAACAGATTTGATACTTCCACTTTTTACTTCCAGCTTCTACTACGGTCTCTCCCAGTAGTGTATAAGAAACATCTTACTTTTAGCATGTGGTTAAATCTAAAAGGTGATGAGTAATAATTCTTTCCTTTTTCCTGACCTTTTCCAGGCTCAGTATAACACCTTCTATTCAAGGACAGCTGTGGGGCAGTCACTTAGGAAACATATGCAGACATGAGCAGCAAGAGATAGCTGACTTTTGGGTTTGGGTACTGGTCAGGAAAGTATTCAATACTGCTACTTCAGCCAGCCACTTGGGGTAGTAATCAGTTGTGTGGCCTGTGAAGTATAAGAAGCCAGTGGACAACTAGTTGGCAGAGTTGGTGAGAAACGTGGGCAGTTATAGATTATATGTGCATGAAATATATTTGAGAAATACAGGTGAGGCGTCTTAGTACGGCACACAGAAAAAAGTCTGAAGACTCTTGCTACAGTGGTTTTCCCCTTTATTGCATGGTAAAAGTCTACAACTACTTATTTCATTGTTTTCTAAGACTTGTATTTTGTATTAACCCCTTTTGATAGCAAAAAGCTATAAAAAGGAAAGTGTACATTCAGTAGAAAACTAAATTCTAATTTTCTTTTTCTTAAGAAAACTCGATGTATATATAACTTCTTCAAAATACGTGTTAATATTTACCATCCACTATGAGAGCTGTAAAGATGTCACTGAAAATCAGAATGGAAACTAGACGGAATACACAAATCTGATAGAGAAGCATTTATTTTCAAAGTTAGGTGTTATTTTACAAAAACTATCTGAAAATTACAGTTTAACAAATGGAATAGCAGAGGATGCATTGGCATATCACTCTGTGATGCTTGAATTTTCTTTTATACCTTTTAAATTCTTCTAAGTTAATTTCATTCATCTTTAATACTAAGTTTTCTTGTCTATATAAAAACATGAAACCATATCTCTTAATACTCTGGCAGCAGAAAAGCATCTCATAATTAAATAATGTCAGTGCCATCAAATACTTCAAATAGAAAGCTAGTGGAATCCAAGAAGAGCTTTTGAAAGCCATTTTAACATAGTTGAAACATCTGACATTACTGTAAATACCATATCAATTAAGATTAAAAGTTCTTAACATAATTTTGTTTTATATTGATTATACATCAATATAATATACATGATAATACATGGTAAGAAAAGCATAACTTTTAACATAATTTTGTTTTAAACCAATTATACATCAATATAATATACACAATAATACATGGTAAGAAAAGCAATGTTTTGTGAAGATGAAGTATGAAGCAAAAGTGTTTTGGGAGTTAGGTGTAGTATACATGTAACTCACAACTGTGTCCAAACATTTTATCAATCTAAATAAAAGTTGTAGTTGTTAAAATTTACAAATATTTATCTATGTATACATTTAGAGTAACTGAACTATAAATTTTTGTAATAAGGCTAATGTGGAATATTTTTTTAAATAACTAAGTAGGCCATTATTAGCAGTCTTTCTTTACTGCTCATCAGTTGGATTTGAGCCTTCAAATAACTACTTTTAAATTAACCTAATTGTTTTATAAATTGGTATTGAATTTATCTTAAAAACAAATCTATAAATCACTGCTTGCTACTAGTTCATGAACTGTTTGTGACTGGTTCACAAGACAAGGAACTTGTACTAAAACATAAATCTACTACATCATTACACACACCATTTAAAGGAGCTAAGATATGTTTGCAGCAAGACTTTCTCAATGAAGAAAGACATGTGTTTGTTTCTGGCCCAAGCTCCTTATCTTGGAGAGTTAAATAGCACTGCTCTACATTTAATTGTATTTTGTTCAAAATAAGGTGAAAATATTTCAGTCAAAATATTCTGTGAATGTAGTGCCAAAAACTAGTTTGGGTGCCATTCTTGAAAGATGACAATGTCAATGCAATTTTTAACATTCTTCTAATTCTCCATTAAAACACATAAAGGGACTAAAAATGGCAAGTAAAAAAATCAGATTAACACTTAAAACTAGGTCATGAAGTATCCCCACAAACCCCAAAGTGGGAATGAACTACTGACAACTACACTACCAGCATTTATGCCAGAGGAGGCAGGAAAAAGTGCTAAGGCATCTGATATACCTGGATAAGTCCAAAATAACCCACAGGTTGTTGAAAGCTTAGCAAGCAAATTTGACTACAGTAGCTAAAATTGGGAGAGGATGGCATACTCTAATTGTGGGTAAGTTTGAATGGTCCATGGTAAGAGCAGAAGGAGCTATAGCAGTCTGGGCCCTAATATCTCTCTAAAGAGCTAGCCAGTCAAAGCTCCCCTCCAGTACAGAACTATACACTGAGGAAAACTGCTGGAAATAGAATCCAAATTAAGCAATTCAGAGACGATAGAAACAAAGGAGAAAGATGTCCCTGATAAAATTGGGGAGGTGAACAGAACCAGGAAATCTCTGAAAGTAAGCTACCATATTTTGAAATCTTACCCCCGAAAAAAAATTGTTCAGGGAAGAAGAGGATTTTTAATATATAAAATTTAAACATAAGTCAAGCCTCCATTCTAAAAGGTTAAGAAAATTAATTTTACATAAAAATAAGCAAAAGAATAAGAGTAAGGTCAAAGTTCCTACAAAATTATTTTAAAGACAAAGAAAATATGAAGTGGACTAATGCTGTTACAGAGAGTGAAGTCATACCAGAAAGAAGTGTCTATAAAGCAGATGAGAACTCTAACCTAATATTTCAAAACTAGGTAAAAATTGTTTTATAAAGGTATAATAAATGAAAGAATAATGTTAAGTTGGAATTAGAAAACCTCAGAAATGAGATGCTCAAACTCAAAAAATAGAAATAAAAATATTTCAGAAATGAATACTGACTAAAACATAAGTAACAGAAATAAATGGAAGAGGTAATGCCTTAGAAACAGAAACTAGAAAGGAAGAAATTTTTAAAACCAAAAAGAAATGAAGAGAGAAAAATAATTCAAGAGATGTATATATAGAATATAGGCAAAGAAGATCCAGCATAACATATAATAAGAGAAGAAAGAAGAAAACCAAGGCAAACGAACAGAATAAATATGAAAATAGTAATTCAAGAAAACTTTTCTAGAATAAATAAGATCTGGTACTTTATATAAGGGGAAAATTACGTTGTTACGAGACTTTGACTTTGGCTTTCTGGCCAAAGAAATGAAGCTTCTTATCCAAGATGCTCAAGGAAATAAAATGTGAGTCAAGGATTGTATATCCAGCCAAACTGATTTCAAGTATGAAAAGGACAGATAAATTCTCAAAAACACAGGAATTCAGAGAGTTGTTCTCATTAGCCATTCCTTAGGAATCAACCAGAGAATGAAATCTTTCAACCAGAATGACGAGAGAGACAACATAAAGATTGATGGTGAGCAATAATATTAGCAGATAGCAACACTTTATATAGATGTATAAATTGATGGATCTAGGTATTGGTTTGTCTGCTAATATCACATCACAATAAAGAGCAATGGCAAATAGAAATCATTTTAAATTATAGCACATGAATGCAGTCACCAAAGTCCAGACTGGACATTCTAAGACAAATGATCTGGTTTTTGCAACAAAGAAATTACAAGAGAGGTAAAAAACACAAGAGGGAGGGAGAAAGAAAGGTAGAGGAGACCTATAGATTAAAATTAAAAGGCATTAAAAAAATGTTTTAAAGCAAAGCTAATATTCACGCATACACTCTAGGTTGATGAGCTATGAACTGTACAGAAGAGAAAGAGTGATTATGATAAAAATCATGATAACAAGTTACTTTGAGATGAGAAGGAAGGAGTGATGATCTAGAGAGATTGCATTGTTTGGACCTTTGTGAAGAATTTTTGATGGTGCCCCTATTTTTATGGGGATAAATGTATATTTTGTATAGTAATGGAATAACATTCACAATGTCTAAGATTTTATAATATTTAAATTTGGTGTAACATCCAAAAGAAACATAAAATAGAGAATTTGTTCAAGGAGGATTTTACCTAAAGAAAGGTACTTTGAATGAAGGTCAAAAGAAACAGTGAAAATAATCTGAAATATTTGCACATTTCAAGAATGTCTGCCATTTTGCAGAATTTGCTCTGAACTTACCATGTATCTCATCATCTATTGTTATTTCCTAAATTAAACATATATGGCTTTTAGGTTAGTCAGTTAAAGTTGGCAACAACTCTAGATTTAAAGATGATTTTAGACAGTTTTATGCAAAAAACAAATAAGTTCATACTGAAAAATTCCATTTAAAAAAATACAAGTAACAGTCTTAAAGACAAATAATGTTAAGAAGCTGATTAAGGTATAGGAAGTCCTAAGAATGATGTTTACAAATTATTAAGTTCAATCAATATATGTAGCTTTAGTATATATGCTTGTTACTTTTACTTTTTAGAAATATTTTTGCAGTTTTTGAATAGAATAATTTTTTAGGTTCTACCAATATAATAGACCAGCTCTAGAGTGGGTCAATAATTGTTTCCAAAAAAAGATACTGCTTATTTTTTTAGCATCATCTTTTACTCTCAAAAGTAAGGCTTCCAGTGATTTGGCCCCTGCCTCTCATCTATCACCACTCTTTCCCTTCCACCCTGCTCCAGCAACACTTTCCTTCTTTTGGTTGCTAGAGTGGGGTTGGAATGTTACTTTCACACTTTCTGGCTAACTTTGAATTCTCTTTCACATGCCAGCTTAAATATTATGATCAGGGAAACTGTTCTGAATTTCCACACTAGAATAAAAATAAGTTACTGTCACAATGATCCCAATCATAACTAATAATTTCTGTGATTATGCATACTACCTGCTTTTGCTATTGGAATGTAAACTGTGCAAAGAAAGAAACCATGCCTGCCTTGTTCACAGTTGTTTTAGCAGAGTGCATAACATTGTAGGAACTTAACATTGAATGAATTGAGTGAATGCAT
Source organism: Cacajao melanocephalus (assembly GCA_963573385.1). Taxonomy (NCBI): domain Eukaryota; kingdom Metazoa; phylum Chordata; class Mammalia; order Primates; family Pitheciidae; genus Cacajao; species Cacajao melanocephalus. The sequence goes on along the minus strand of CAUYLG010024526.1, from coordinate 26,292 downwards.
TCATAAGAGAAGGAAGGAATCTAACATTTGTTGATCCCCCATTTTTTGCCAGTACTATAAAAAGAATTTTGCACTTAAGTTTTATTATCAACATTGTGATTTAGGTAAAAATGTCCCCTTCCTTTACAAATGTTGAAAGCCTTAGACAGGTGGTGTAACTTGCCCAGGGTCAAAATTAGGACATTTAAAATAATGTAATATTTTACTTTCTTAAGAAATCTCTTTCACATTCATGCTGCATTTAGAAATATATATTTAAAAAAAGACATCTCTTTTGCTATCTTGTTTCTGTCACTCTTTCTTTTTGAAGTTACGGAAGTAAACTTGAAATGATCACAGAATGAATTTTTTATATTCATTCTTCTATAAATATTAAGAAATTTTAGTTTATTGTCTGTATTATTGAAGATTAACTCATTGCAAACTAATGTATCCTTAATACATTTGAGTGTTTGCAAATCAGTTTTCAGAAATTTGCAATCATAAACAGACTACATAAAATGATAAATTAATGTGAACTTTTTTTATTATCAGCATGTTATCAGGTGGTTCAGATGGTGTGATTGTACTTTATGACCTTGAGAACTCCAGCAGACAACCTTATTACACATGTAAAGCAGTGTGTTCCGTTGACAGGTATGTATTTAAAATGTAAAAATTTATGAATTTGTAAACAGTTGAGTATTTTTTGCATCGAATGCAAAACATGAAAGTAGAAGTCAAGTGAATGGGTCAAGCGAATTCTTCAAGTGACACATTTGCATGGTTATTCCTTGACACTTTCTTAAAAATAGTAACTGACATTTAGGTATAGTTTTTTAACATGTGACTTCCCCAAAACAACTTTGGTATCAAATTTGAAAGGATTTTATTTTTAAAAAACTTTCGATTATGTCCTTCTTTTTCTATACCTAAATGGCACATCTCAATAACTAAGAGTTTTTAGTACCTCTTAGTATAAGATTCATTTATAGTCCTTCAGCTAATTATAAACACAAATTATATTTTCAACTGATACTAATGGAAGAAAAGGTTTAAGTATAAGAAACACACTGGTATTCCCTCATCAAAGACGCACATACACATATACCCACTCACCGCTCTCTTGTCTCTCTACTTATCAAAGATGCCTAACTTAAAATAATACCTCTATAATACTTGTCTTCTCTGACTATTCTCTACTGGCTTCCCAATCTTGTGATAATTTTTTTAAGTCTAATAAAATGTTTTGTGACGTAGTTTTTCCATTTTGGTCATTTAATCCTTTCTCATCACCTATATCCAATCTGATAATGAGCAGACCTTTGAATTAACAGGGAGAATGGGTGCTAAGAAAATGCTTTCAAGAGGGAAAACTTTGTAAACATTAACATCAACAGTCTTTTACAGCTTTTCCCAAAGCATTAGAATAGATGCTGTGAAACATTTGTGAAGAGATTTTTCTATTGTTTTTTGGCTCTGGTGCTTCACATTGGAAATACAGATTTGGGGAAATCAGTTAATCTCAGCTTCAGATTATTTTGTTTTAAAAACAAGTACACATGCCCTATGGTTCTTAAACGTTTCTATGAGAATTAAATGAAATATTATCTTTTTAAAAGCATGTTGAAAACTAAAACCACCGTGTAAGTGAAAAGCAATGTACTTACAGGAAAACTTAGTACAAAACAAGATATCTCCTCAAATACTCTGGAATTTAGAGTCTTAGGCCATTTATACTCTCTTCCCACCCTCACTAACAAAAAAAGTCATGTTAATTAATTTAATTCATTTTTATCTTATTTTATCCTAGCTAACATTTTAACATTAAATTTATTTTGTTATATAGCAAAATAGTATTTTCATCTATTCCATGTGCTATATAATATTCTGTGAGGGACTGTGATTTGCTTATTTTGGCATGTGACATAAGTAAATGCCTAATGTGTCAATCTTGTCTTATTATGATTTTTATTCTTGGATTCAGACTTTATCTTTAAAAGTGTGACTTTGAATTTGAAGAAGGACATCACATAGTACGCATCTTTACAAAATCTGTTATGGTATTTTATACATCTGAAGAGTTTACAATCTTATTTAAAAATAATTTCAATAAAGACTATTATTAAGTTAATGTGGCTTAGACTATTTTTTTGATACTTATTGTGAGTATACTTAATGTATTTGTCCTTGAGCCCTAAAAAGATTCCTTTCCTCTACCAAAATTCTTATTAAATGTAAATGAGAACAACAGAACATATAGTAACATAATACAGTAACATAATAAAATATTTTATCCTATTTTAAAATTTAAACTTAAAATATAAGTGAGCTTTTATTTTTGATCACTACATTAAAGATTTGTTTTATTTAAAACTAGTATCACTAGAAAAATCTTTGTAGAAGTCAGTATTCTTAGGAGCAGAAAGAAGTCAATTCTGCTTAAGTGGAAATTTATTGGAAGAATTTTTAATATCTCACATAACTGTCAGGAAGATGGGAGAATCAGACTTAGAAAATGAGCAGAAAACAAGAGAAGTCAGGATAGATCACACCACAGGAAGATCAGATTGGGTTTTGCTACATGTTACCAACACAGACTCTCAACTCCTCAACTTTGAATAATGACTAACTCTCCCAGGAAAAGAGAATATCTAGAGTCCCTTGCTTTCTGTAACAAGAGGTAGAGCTCTTATTTTCAATAAAACAAAGGGGATTCCCCTCAAATAGGAAGAGTTTGAATGCTCACCAGCCAAGGAAAAAAGGCACATGTCCACTACAATTTACCCATTTGGCTGTCCAGCATGTATGTATACCTTTTTCCCGTACTTACCCTTTTTAAAAAAAATGTTCTAGGCCAAGCGTGGTGGCTCACGCCTGTAATCCCAGCACTTTGGGAGGCCGAGGTGGGCGGATCACAACGTCAGGAGTTCAAGACCAGCCTTGCCAGCATAGTGAAACCCCATCTCTACTAAAAATGCAAAAATTAGCCAGGCATGGTGGCACATGCCTATAGTCCCAGCTACTCGGGAGGCTGAGGCAGGAGAATCACTTGAACCCGGGAGGCAGAGGTTGTGGTGAGCCGAGATCTTGCCACTGCACTCTGGCCTGGGCAACAGAGCGAGATTCCACCTCAAAAAAAAAAAAATGTTCCAGCCTAACCTAATGCAAGTCTCCACTATACAGCCAAAAGGTGATCATCCTCTTCCCCAAAGGGTGATGATCCTAAGTTGAAAACTAAAACCACTGTGTAAGTGAAAAACAATGTACTTACAGGAAAACTTAATGGAGTTTTCCATACCTGGCTCCATTTCAAGATCATGTTCCTTTTTCACTAGTTTAACTTATCCCATATCAGTATTATACAATTTGTGGACTCAATTATATAGTTTACCTATAAAAATAATAAAGGTGAGAGAGGAAAGAATGGGGAAATTATTAAAATATATAAATATTTACAGAGAAAAGAAGGAAATAGGAGTAGGTGGTATAGTTCTTGTATTTTTACAGCTGTTTTAATGCCAGAGTTGGCACTTAAGACTTTCCTTCTTCATGTTCTCATTCCTTCAGATAGCACCACAACTCTTTAAGGTCCCAAACCTTCATCATAAGGAATCCAAAAGCAACATGATTGTATCTGCATAGGGTTACAGAAGTCTTCTATTAACTTTTGTTTTCCATGGGAAATTTCAAACATATACAAGATTGGAGAGTAGTATAATGACCTGTGTATCAGTCACCCAGCTTCACCAACCATCATAACCAATATTGTTCCATCTCTACCTCCTACCCATCCACCCTCATAATTATTTTGAAGTAAATCTTGAACAATGTGTAGTTTCATCCATAATTATTTATATCTCTAAAAGATAAAGACTTTATAAGCATAACTACAGTACCATTATCTTACATACACAAAAATTCTCTATATTAAATATCCAGTCTGTGTTCAAATTTCCCTCTTGGTCTCATAAATCTCTCTTAACAGCCAGTTTGTTTGACCCAAGATTCAGTTAGGTAACACACTGTGTTGGCCACTGATTCAAAGCATACTACATCCTTCAGGACAGCGTACCACCCTCACAAGGTGGTGTATTGTAGCTGACATCATAACTGAGTTTTCAACATGTTGTGTTTTTATGGAAGATGGGTTACATAAGATGTGAATTTTATGGCCTTTCACCGCTTGCATTCTTTGGTCAGAGAGTAAGTTCCTTGATAAAAAGCAATATTGTGTGGAATACTATAGAGGTATGTGAGGCATTCAACAGTTCTAAGAATAGTAGTGCTAATAGAATGAGACTTGGGAAAAGCAAATCCAAAACCAAAACAGCTGTTTCTTCCAGTAAGACCAAATCACTGCCTCTTCCAAGATGAAAGAAGTCCAGTATAGTTGGCTGATCTTTTCAGGCTATATATAGTACAGAAACAGACAATCTCCCACATTATGACCCTTAGTAGGAGCCACGCCTCTACATCACACTATAGGAGCCTGAATCTAGAGATTCCTGGACTTTGCTTCTTGCCTTCTTCTACGCAGCTAGGACACAGGCATGTGATGTCAGTTTGACCATTCATATCATCCTACCTGAGACTACTACTTAATAGAGCACCAGTTTTGAAACTCACATACGTCAGTTATCTGTAAATTTTGATCGTTGTTTTGTAGATATCATCCTGATGTTCACAAATACAGTGTGGAAACTGTACAGTGGTATCCTCATGACACTGGCATGTTCACATCAAGCTCATTTGATAAAACTCTGAAAGTATGGGATACAAATACATTACAAGTAAGTACATTACAACATTTGCAAATTGCTTTGTAGGATGAAGGAGAATTTAATCCTAAACGATTTTAGTATGATTATTTGCTGAGATGTCGTATATGTTAGATGTGAAAGCAGTGTAGTGGTTAAGAAGAGCTAGACTGCTTGAGTTCATATCCTGGCTGTGTTGCTAACCAGCTGTATGACAATGGGCAGATGTCCAAACCTCTGTGTCTGTCTCATGTGTAAATGGAAATAATGATTATAGAATGGTTGTGAGGATTAAATGAGCCAATATATGTAAAGCAGCTAGTACAGTATATAGCATATAGTAAATGCTCAAAAACTATTAGCTATTATTAGTATCCCTTTGTGAAAACTATGGTCTAGTAATCTAAAGTAGAAAATTGTGTTTATCTTTGATTGATCTAAAAACTTGAAGGAAAAAGCTGTTAATACTGTAGCTTAGTAAAGGCAGGCAGTGGATAATAGTTTCTATGATATTTGGTCAAATTCACATTTCTAGTGCTAATCTTTTCTCTGAGCTCTACTCTGATATTTCTGTACTTTTCTGCAGTACCTCTGTACTTAAATGTAGTGTCATCTCTTCAAACTTAACATGTTCCAAACTGAATGTGATCACACCTCATTAAATTTAGTCACAAAATCTTAGCAATCCTTTCTTCAAACTCTCTCATACCTCTCTTTTCTATTTCCCTTGCCTTTACTGCACATCTACACTACTAAAATCTCTGCCTTGCTTTCCTTCTACGTTTTCTACGTAAGTTCTACCCCAGAATTAATCTTACTATAAAGCAGTTTCATCATGTCGCTACCCAAACCCTCTAGGGATTCCTATTGTCTAAACTCAGCTTGGCATTCTAAGTTCTCCATGACTTCAGCCCTTGTTTCTTCAATCCTGCTTTCTACCTGTCTTCAACACAAATGCTTTGCTGCAACTAAATTGATCGTATTTTGAAGCTGTTGTATTCCCTGCCTCAAGTCCCTTTCCCTTGCAACTTTTCCCTTCTCTTAAGGTCACATCTTTTTTTACAATTACTTTGAGCCAGGACTGAGGATGCCAGAGTCCTAGTTCCATTCTGCCACTTATGAGATTTGTTGCTGTAGATAAGTCATTGAATTTGTTAGCAAAGGCCTCTTCAGCTATAAAATTAAGGCGTCAGACTAGATGTTGTCTAAGGTCCCTTTAGTTCTATCATGCAATTTAGTGATTTTAGCTTCTGGAGTACATATTAACCGTTATTTTACGTTAACTTTATAGTACTATTTTCTGTATTCTTATTTTAATATATTTTCATAATACCTTATAATATCATTTTTATATTTCTGTGTTTTATTTGTTGTTCTAGATTGTTACTTCCCCAAAGAAAGGACTATGTCTTGTACATTACTAAATTCAGTGTTATGTACAGTAACTGCTGAATAAATGCTTTAAGGATGACTAACGATGTATGTAACTGGCCACATATTAATAAGTAATAAAATCACAAAGTATATTATGATTCTCATCAGCAAAACAAAACTGTTGTGTATATAAATGCAAATTTAATACACTTCTAATAATTCCAACTAAATAGATGCGTCTTTTTGACCTTGCTACATCAGAAAAGAATAGACCTATCATTTCAGATTTATTTGTATATTAAAGTATATTTATTTAAAATACATGCCATTGAAATTGAGAATATATTTTAACAATTAAATAAATGTCATGAGCTTTCACTTCTGACCATAATGGAGTATCTTGTAGCCAAACCAGCACCTCCATTGAGAAAAGCTAGATAAAATATAAACAAACATCTAGTTGAGGGTTTTGGAAAGCTGCCAAGAAATCTAAGACTTGAGAATCAGATCCTAGAGAGAACACTTAGAGAAATGCATTCACTTTCCACACACTCTTTTTCTCTTTGGGCATTTATCATTAATGTAGAGCAAGAGACTAAGACAGGCATTAGATAGTTTCTAAGAGGCAGATGAATGAGTGGGACTTTAGTCAATTTCATAAAGCTGGAGAGACAGAAATTGAGCTGTGGAATGTGGGCTGCCAAGACACAGCCAGAAATTAAAGGGTCAAGATCACAGAAAGAAGACAGATGCAGAGAAATAAGGCTAATATCTTGTACTGGTTTTGTCATTGAGGTATTTGCTGACCAAGCTATGCAAGACCATAAACTAAGAAATGAAGCAGAAAACATCTGAAAAACAGCAATTTTCCCCAGTCACATGGTACTGGAGAGAAGAATTGCAGTGCAGTTGTATTTGCTAAGTAGAAAGGAGCTTAGGGAAAAACCCAGGCTCTTAGAACACCTAGAGGGTATTCTCTAAGAATGGGTACAAATAGGAGATAGATAGAGCCCAATTTTTCCTATGTAATTTCTAGTACTCAAATTGTTATTCTAAACACTTAAAAAGGCTAGGTGTGGTGGCTCATGCCTGTAATCCCAGCACTTTGGGAGGCTGAGGGCGGGCAGATCACCCGAAGTTGGGAGTTTGAGACCAGCCTGACCAACATGGAGAAACCCCGTCTTTACTAAAAATACGAAAAATTAGCCAGGCATGGTGGCTCATGCCTGTAATCCCAGCTACTCAGGAGGCTCAGGCAAGAGAATCACTTGAACCCAGGAGGCTGTGGTGAGCCGAGATTGTGGCATTGCACTCCAGCCTGGGCAACAAGAGTGAAACTCCATCTCCAAAAAAAAAACCCCATTTGACCCAGCAATCCCATTACTGGGTATATATCCAAAGGATTATAAATCATTCTACTATAAAGACACATGCACACGAATGTTCATTGCAGCACTGTTTATAATAGCAAAGACCTGGAACCAACCCAAATGCCCATTGATGATAGACTGGACAGGGAAAATGTGGCACATATACACCATGGAATACTATGCAGCCCTAAAAAAAACGAGTTTGTGTCCTTTGTAGGGACATGGATGAACCTGGAAACCATCATTCTCAGCAAACTGACACAAGAACAGAAAATCAAATACCGCATGTTCTCACTCATAGGTGGGTGTTGAACAATGAGAACACGTGGACCCTGGGAGGGGAGCATCACACACTGGGGTCTGTCAGGGGGAATTGGGGAGGGACAGTGGAGGGTGGGGAGTTGGGGAGAGATAGCATGGGGAGAAATGCCAGATATAGGTGATGGGGAGGAAGGCAGCAAATCACACTGCCATGTGTGTACCTGTGCAACAATCTTGCATGTTATTCACATGTACCCCAAAACCTAAAATGCAATAAAAAAAGAGAGAGAGAGAGAGAATACCAATCTTATGCAAATGCTTCAAGAGGGAAAAAAGGAACATTTGTAAACTTTTTTTATGGGGCCAGCATATCCTTGATCAGCATATCCTCAAGACTTACAAGGGCATTACTTGGAAAATACAGGCCAGTGTCTCTTAAATATAAATACAGAATTCCTAAATCAACTATTAATAAGTAGAATCTAGCAATATACAAAAAGAATAATATGAGTAGACAGAAACAAAGTTGTTAACATCTAAAAATCAACTAGTGTAATTCATCATGTTAACAGAAAGAAGGGGAAAAACTACATATTAGTCATCTCAATACATATAAAAATTTTGAAATAAAAGTCAGTATCTTTTTTTTTTTTTTTAAGAGACAGAGTCTTGCTCTGTAGCCCAAGTTAGAGTGCAGTGGTGCAATCATAGCTCACTGTAACCTCAGACTCCTGGGCTCCAGGGATCCTCCCAGCTCAGCGTCCCAAGCAGTGAAGGCTACAGATGTGGACCAGGGTCTCCAGCTAATTTTTTAACTTTTTGTAGAGACAGTTTCTCTCTGTGTTGCCCAGGCAGGTCTCAAAATCTGGCCTCAAGCTATCCTCCCACATTGGCCTCCAAAAGTGTTGGGATTACAAGCATGAGCCACTGTGCCCATCCTCCCCCCTTTTTTTTTGAGACGGAGTCTTGGTCTGTCGCCAGGCTGGAGTGTACAGTGGCACAATGTGGGCTCACTGCAACCTCCGCCTCCCAGGTTCAAGCAATTCTCCCTAAGCCTCCCAAGTAACTGGGACTACAGGTGCCCACCACCACGCACGGCTAATTTTTTGTATTTTTGTAGAGACGGGGTTTCACCTTGTTGGCCAGGATGGTCTCGATCTACTGACCTCATGATCCACCTGCCTTGGCATCCCAAAGTGCTGGGATTACAGGCATAAGCCACCGTGCCTGGCCCCACATTTTAAAAAATTCTCTGTATACCAGGAATACAAGAGATTCCTTAATTTGATAAAAAGTATTATAAAAAAAGAAAAAAACAACTAAAGCAACCATTATAGTTGGTGGTAAAATGTTGAAAGCTTTCCCTTTGCATTATCCCCATTATTTCCTCTGTTTAACATTGTACTGGATGTCCTAGTCAGTGCAATAAAGAAAACAAAGGAAACAATAGACATAGGAACTAGAGAGGAAGCATTTAAACTATCATTTGCAGAAGACATGATTATGAACCTAGAAAACTCAATCTATAGCCAAATTATTAGAATTAATATAACTAAATTTAGCAAATTTGCTGGGCACAAGGTAAAAAATTTCTGAATTCCAGACACAAACAATTATAAAATGAAATTTCAAAACTAATATTGTTTACCATAGCATCAAAAATCATATACCTAGTAATAAATTTAATGAAAAATATACGAAACTACTCTGAATATACAGAGAACTTTAGAACATTATTGAGAGAAATTAAGACCTAAATAAATGTGAGGTATTCCATGTTCAAGAATTAGAAGGTCAATGTGGTCTATAGAATCTACCCAAAAGTGATCTATAGAATCAGTGCATTTCCTATCAGAATCTTAGAAGATGTCTTTTTTGAAAATTGACTAGCTAATTCTAATGTTCATATGGAAATGCAAAAGGACAGGGTATTCTTGAAGAAGAGTGAAGTTGGAGGACTTCACTCTCAGATATCAAGACATACTAGTTAAGGCAATGTGATATTGGTGTAAGTAAAAAAGAAAAACACACACCACACAGTGGAACAGGATAGAGAATCAATAAATGTACCTGTTCATGACAATTATTTGATTTATGATAATGCAGGTAACCCTTGAACAGTGTGGAGGTTAGGGAAGCTGAACCCCTATGAAAATTTAAAATCTATGTATAATTTCTGATTCCCCCAAGAGGCTATTAACACTAATAGCCTAGTGTTAATTGGAAGCCTTCCTGATTACATAAATCAATTAACATATACTTTGTATATGTATTATATACTGTATTATTTTATTATTTTTATTTTTCTAGACAGAGTCTCGCTCTGTCACCCAGGCTGAAGTGCAGTGGCGCTATCTCAGCTCACTGCAACCTTCGCCTCCTGGGTTCAAGCGATTCTCCTACCTCAGCCTCCCGAGTAGCTGGGACTACAGGTGTGTACTACCACGCCCAGCTAATTTTCTTATATTTTTAGTAGAGACGGGGTTTCGCCGTGTTGGCCAACCTGGTCTTGAACTCCTGACCTCAAGTGATCCACCTGCCTTGGCTCCCAAAGTGCTGAGATTGCAGGCGTGACCCACCACACCCGGCCTATATACTGTATTCTTACAATAAAGTAAGCTAGAGATAAGAAAATGTTATTAAGAAAATTGTGAGGAAGATAAATATATTTACTACTAAGTCAGTGGAAGTGGATCATCATAAAGGTCTTTATCCTTATCATCTTCACATTGAGTAGGCTGAGGAGAAGGAGCAGGAAGAAGAGGAGTTGGAGGAAGAGGGGGGTTGACCTTGCTGTCTCTAGGGTGGCAAAAGGTGGAAGAAGATTTGGAAGGAGAGGCAGGCGCAGTTGGTATAACTATGGAAATACATCGTAATTTCTGTCTGTTCTGCTTTATTTCTCTAAAAATGTTTCTATTACAGTACTGATCCTTCTTCCACTATTTGCTTTAGTTTCAGTGGCCATATCTTTGAAGTGTCCATGTCATAAGAGTCCTTTGTGGCATTATATTTTCCCAGAATACGGCACTTTTGTCTGCATTTAAAACCTGTTCAGGCAGATACCCTTTGTCTTCAGTGATTTTCTTAATGGCATCTGGAAACTCATCTGCTGCCTCTTGGAGGGCAGAAGCTTCTTATCCTGTTACCTTGACATTTTTAAAGCCAAACCTTTTTCCAAAATTATCAGACCATCCTTTTTTGGCATTAAGTTCTCCAGCTTTAGATCCTTCACCTTCTATTTGCTTTACATTGTCATATAATGACTGTAATGACTTCTCTTTTAAAAAAATCATATTAGAGTCTATATATAGATACGCCTTACTTTTAACAATCCTGCACCCATATAAAAGCTGGATTTTCAATAAGAGGTCAAAGGTATTTCACAAAACGTACAAGGTTTTCACACCTGCTGGCATAGCTGCAGTGACAGCATCACAAATTTTCTTTTTTCACAAAAATTTCACAAAAAAAATTTCTTTTTTCTTATTCTGTATTCATTTATCTTAAAATGGTAGGCAACCACAGCTGCAGATCTTAATCTATGGTACATGTCAAGCAATTCAGCTTCTTCTTGTGATATCATGACTTTTCTGTTTCTTGGGAGCACTTCTAGCATCACTAGTGACACTTTATATGGGTTCCAAGCTGTATGATATATGAATTTTATCTTGAAAAAGTCATTATTAAAAAATATATATGTATATATAGGAATAACCCCCAAGTTCTCTAGCTTGGCAATTCGGTGAATTACATCGTTATTTACTAAGATAGGGAAGGGTGGGAGTGATGAGTTCAATTTTCAGTTTGTCGAGTTTGAGGGATTTACAGGAAATCCAAATGGAGATAGTCCGGGAATTGAGCTATACATATCCAGAATTCAGGAGTGAGGTCTACACTGAATATACAGATTTGTGCTTCACTACATGTCGAGTATCCCTAATCCAAAAGTTCAAAATTTGAAATTTTTTGAGTTGTAGATTTGGAATACTTATCCAATAAGTATAATGCAAACATTCCAAAACCAAAAAAAAATCTGAAATCTGAAACATTTTTGGTCCTAGTTACTTTGGATAAGGGATATTTAACCCATAACATGCAACTGGCAATTGAAGAGAATGCATAGAACAAAACCCTGAGGGAAACAAAGATAAATAGGATAGAAAAAGGAAACCAAAGCCTGCTAAAGGAGAGAAAGAGGAAAATCAGGAATCTATGATACAATGGAAGCCAGTAAAAGAGACTGCTTTAAAGAAGATGGGAGTAATCAGCTGTGTTGAATGCTACTGACATATTAAATCAGATGAGGAGGTTATTGGTAATATTGGAAGAGTGGTATGTATTAAAGTAGTGAAATAAAAATAAGATTGCAATTAGTTGAGAAATACATGGGAGATAAGGAATTAGAGACAGCCAAAGTTTGGATTTGAGGAGGAGGAAAGATTAGGGAGAATATAGGGTGAAAAGGCTTTTTATTTTTTTTTGCCTTAGTGAAGTGGTGGTAAGATGAAAAAGACTTGAACTTTTAGTGCTGTTGGGAATGAGCCAGCGGGGACAGAGGTTATAGATACCCAGAAGATAATCTATAGGGTGAGATGTCTAACAGTGCTGAAGGGGATCTGAACGCAAGAAGGGAAATTAACATTAAAAATGGGGAGGAATCTCGAGACCAGCCTGGCCAATATGGTGAAAACCCATCTCTACTAAAAATAAAAAAATTAGCCAGGCATGGTGGTGGGCACCTGTAGTCCCAGCTATTCAGGAGGTTGAGGCAAAAGAATCGCTTGAACCTGGGAGGCAGAGGTTGCAGTAAGCTGAGATCACACCATTCCACTCCATCCTGGGCAACAGAGCAAGAAAGACTCCATCTTAAAAAAAAAAAAAAAAAAAAAAAAAAAAGGTAGGAATCATGATTTTATGATAACAGGAGTGAAGAAGGAAAAAGGATAAGTGGAAGCAAATGTGTTTGTAGGTTTGTCGGTAAGCCATTAAGGGAATTCTGATTGAGTGCCTCCTATTTTCTCCTTGAAATGAAACATCAAATCACCTGTTGTGACTGAGTGGGGATGTTTGTGGAGAAGATTTGAAATAGTTGCGGAATACTGCAGAGACATACAGTGGGACTAGCAGTCATTACTGAAATTCAGAGGAAATGAATAATCTTTTATAGTGACACTGCCCTATTATAAGATATTTTTACCTGGGTAGAGCAAGGGATTGGCCAAGTCTGGACCCATGGGCAAGTCTGGCTCATGGCCTTTTTTTGTAAATAAAGTGGGTTTTGGCTACAAATATTGAAACTGCCTTTGCAAAAATTTATTAGTGACAAAATTGTGGCAGTAGGGGAGATCTGATCTAACCAACACCCCCTCTTGCCTTTAGCCCTCAACTGCCTGAATTATTCCTGGACTTTGGCCAAGCTAACTTTGGGAGACAGTTAATACTCTATTTCTTAATTTTATTTATTTATTTTTGAGACAGAGTTTTACTCTGTTGCCCAGGCTGTAGTGCAGTGGTGTGATCTCAGCTCACTGCAACCTCCACCTCCTGGATTCAAGCGATTCTCCTGCCTCAGCCTCCTGTATAGCTGAAATTACAGGCGCCCATCACCATGTCCAGCTAATTTTTGTATTTTTAGTAGAGATGGAGTTTCACCATGTTGGCCAAGCTGGTCTCAAACTCCTGACCTCAAGTGATCCTCTTGCCTCAGCCTCTCAAAATGCTGAGATTACAGATGTGAGCCACTGCCCCCAGCCATTTTATAGTTTAAATGATAATAGTCCTTCCCCAAAACTCAACCACCTTTGTAAAACTAATGAGAGTCCACCAGACTTGGAGGAGGAGAGGAGCCTGAATTCTGCTAAGGTGTAGATGTAGACCCAGCAGCTCACACCTGTAATCCCAGCACTTTGGGAGGCTGAGGAGGGTGGATTGCTTGAGCCCAGGAGTTGAAGACTAGCCTGGGCAACATAGCAAAACCCCATCTCTACCAAAAATGCAAAAATTAGCCAGTCTCATAACCTGGTCTCAAAAATAAAGAGAGAGAGCGAGAGAGAGAGAGAGAGAGACACATAAATGATTGCCAGCCATTATTCTGGAGGTCACAAGATATATAACTTCCCCAATTACTCCTGCAGATAACATCACAACTGTAGAACGTAAGATTGGCCTTTTGAGATATCTTTTCAGGATTTTTTCATGTCTGACATCAATGGCTCCACCTGGACATGCCAACTGCCCCTGTGGCCCCACTCAGAAGTGGCTGAGTGCACAGGAGGACCATTCTCCACACCCTTCTGATTGCACCCCCAACCAATCAACAGCAAGCACCTATTCATTGCCTAACCATTCCCACTCCTTCCCCCAAACTACCTTTGGAAAACTCCTAACCTACAAGACTTCAAGGAGATTGATTAGAGTAATATTAATAAATCCCTTCTCCCACTTGGCATGGCCAGCCTTAATCAATTAAATTCTCTACTGGAATGCCATTGTCTTTGCAAATTGATTTTGTTTGTGCAGCAGGCAGGAAGAACCTGGCAAGCAGTTCCAATATGTTCATTTGTTGTCCATGACTGCTTTAACACTGCAGTCACAGAGATGAGTAATTGGTCCTGAAAGCCTAAAATATTTACCATCTGACTCTTTACAGAAAGTTTGCCAACCCCTGGTGTAGATCAATCTGGATATAAGTACAGAAAAGGCAGACATTTGGGGTCATCCAGGGTAGAAGTCTTGATAAATGGAAGGATATTAGCAAAGGAATTGAAGATATTGGCAGTTGACCTTGTATTGGTATTGGACCTTGGAATCCAACCTGGAGAGGAAAAGAAGTAGATGAAAGTAACTGATAGAGGTTCTACAGTTTATTCAGATTTCTTGAAAGTAGTTGGCGGCTGGGGGTGGGGGAAGCTGAAAATGATAGAAGATTGTGATCATAGATAATTGAAATGTATGATTTCAAAGAAGGGGCAATTCTAGGTAGTGACAGTGTCCTGGGTGTGGTAGCTCAGGTTGTATGGAACTGAGAGGCAGTGCTGGCTACATCATCCATGTAGATACTGAGCCCCCTCCCCACCAGGGTGGGTGGAGAGGAATATGGTGAGCCACATGCTTGTATTTTTTTAGTTTCTGGGATTTACTGGGAAAACCTATTTTTTTCCTCAGAGAAGGGAGAAGAATGTTGTAAATAACAGGATTTCAAATTATCAAGGTTTTTTTGGGTATTACATTCCTATGTTTAAGTTGAATTGCTAATACTCAATTTAAAAATTGCTAAAAATTTAGGGAAAAGTAAATAGCAAATTTATTGCTTTGTTTTTATAATTAAAACTTATACTTTTTAAATATCTTTTGATTACCAGACTGCAGATGTATTTAATTTTGAGGAAACAGTTTACAGTCATCATATGTCTCCAGTCTCCACCAAGCACTGTTTGGTAGCAGGTTTGTAAGTGTATTCTTTTGTCTTTTGGTATATCGAAGACTTTCTCCCTTTTTATATCTAGATAGTTTTGACGTAGACATTTTAAACCTGAGGAATATTACAATTCTTTTTTTTAATGTATGTACTATCTACATTCAATTCAACAGACATTGTGCAAGTCAAGCAGTATCTAGTGGCCAGGATTCAGAGATTAAGAGCATATTTCTGTCCTTTAAAGAGTTCCTTTTAAACCACCAAAGTTTCAGAGATTTTTCATGAATAAAATTTGGCAGCTTTCCCAATTTGACACAATAAAACAAGGAAATTATTTCCTTCTCTAAGGTTGTGTTTCAAATTAAGCATCAATTTATATAAAAGCACCTGCAACAAACATCTTCATATATAAGGAAGAAAAAATTATTTTCTAGTATCAGGTATCTGGGCCCTGTGATTCATTATTTCTGTGACACCATGTAGATCTCTACTTCTGGACATCAGTCAGCTGTTTTATCCATAAAGAAGAGCTAGGAACTAAGTTGTCTTTGAGCTCCTTTCAGTCTATGTCCAGAGTTTCTGTGAATCTGTTACTAGTGATTGGAAGTATATCATTAACTTGGAAAAACTAAGCTATTAAAATACAATGATCTGATTTGATAAAATGGAATAGAACTATACAAACATACATTTACACACATTTACCAATATAAATTTCCTGGGTTTGATATTGATTTGATATTAGTTACTTCACACATAATCGTGGGGAAACCTAGTGAAGGGTACACAGTCCTCTTTATACTAGCTTTGCAACTGCTTGCAAATCTATAATTATTTCAGAATTAAAAATAAATGTAATAATAGAGGTCTCTTACTAGTAAAATATAACTGTAGTTAAAATAACTTTTCTAAATGTAAACATTAAAAATGACTTGGAATGTCTTTTTGGCATATATCTTTATATTTCTACATAGATACTTGAAAATGTCATGATTACTAATGATAATGTCTTGTTTCCTTTTGATGATGATTTATGATAAAATTATCTTAAACCGTTTTTGTTTTTACAGTTGGTACTAGAGGACCCAAAGTACAACTTTGTGACTTGAAGTCTGGATCCTGTTCTCACATTCTACAGGGTATTTTTATTTTGTTTCAAACAGCAACTACTTTGAGTAAAGCATTCAATAAAAAGAAACATTACTAACAATGTATTCTTTGTGAGTGACATGACTGATGTATTTTGTGCTAGTTGTTAAAAGTCAGCAGGGAAATAAAGATCCTTCTGTGCATTATTCTTATAAAACTGAACTATTGAAAAGACATTTATATGAACAATGGTCATTGGAGAAGCTCAAAGGATATGAAAAATAGGTCTAACTCAAAACCTGGTGTTATTTCTATGTTTAAAAAAACTAATGCAACTGGAAAAGAAAGCAGGATCACTTAACTCTGAGAGGATCAAAAGATGTGGGGAGGTTTATTTGTTTGCTGGAGAGAAGAGTATTGCATATTTATATGCTGGAGAAAGAGTACCAGTATATTTGTCTCATGTGTACTATGTAGTATTCTGGCTAATGAGTAAACATTGTTCTTAATATTTAGGTGCATTTTTTCTCAGTAAGAATATTTTAGAAAAATATATTGAAGTAATTCTGTGGTAAAGGTATATTAATTTAAATTATTCTTGCTCCTTTTTTATCAGTATTAGATTGTCTAATTCTAAACAATAAAAAGATAGAATATGATTTGTATATTTTTACTTCTCTCAGAAACACATAACAAATATATTAAGAAAAGTTGGTGGGATGGGTAGCATTTTTTGACATTATTACGAATTTCTATTAATATAAGCTGGGTGGATGAAAATGTCTGATGTGAATAGTTCAGTTAGGTAAAAGTGAATTAAAATGTTGAAATCACCCTTTGAACTTATCACCTGTGCTTTCTAGAAAAAAACATTTTATATAAATGCTTTTTTACAGTCATGAATTAATTTTCTGTTATAACTTCATGAGAAATTGGAAGACACTTTTATCCTTTAAAATGTTTATCTTGTATGTTTTATTACGGTAATTGAGCTTGAGTTATATGGATTGACTGACATAAGCTAACAACTGTATTTAAAAAGAAAGGCTTACTTAACTCTATTTTTTCCAAAGCAAAACCAGTTATTTTACAATAAAATGCCATGTTTTAGAAATACCCCTGTAAACTTCACATTAGCATTGAAATATAGATTATTATAAGTGTGAGAAATGATCATATCTATTCATATTGAATATTTAGCCTCATTTTCTTCAGAATCAGGTGAAATTATTGGCACTCTAATCTTTGGATTTTTCAAATACCTTGCAAGACTTTTCATACAGTTGTATTTGCAGGTCATAGACAAGAAATACTGGCAGTTTCCTGGTCTCCACGTTATGACTATATCTTGGCAACTGCAAGGTAAAATTTAACTTATTTGCTTTGAAGTGCATATTAGTAATTAATAATAAGCATTTAGAAAAGACTACATTTATGTAATGTATGTATTTTAGCATATTTAATTATTAATTAGCTTCTTTAAAACTGAAGTGTTGAGTTAGAGATTTTAATTCATGTCACCAAAAGAAATCTGCCTTTGCATTCTAATTCTAATACTATCCATTTTCAAGGTGTTTCACCTTAGAACACAGAGGAACTCTGTTGTGTCATTCTTATACACAAAAATATAACACTGTGCTAATTTTTAAATAGGCATTTTTATTCATTATCTTTAACCTAGAATTATTTTGAATCTGATATAACATATCCACACATTAACTAATTCTATTTTCTAATATTTAATGACTTCCTTCCACGTGCCAAGCATTGTACTAGGGACACAGAGGTAACCAAGTCTTTGAAAAGCCAACAATCTAATGATCTAATGGGGCATATAGTCAAAAATCAGTGATTACAGGGCATCCTGAAAAATGCTTTAATAGAAGCACATCTTTGGTAGGTGTAATATAGGAAAAGAAAGCAGGATCACTTAACTCTGAGAGGATCAAAAGATGTGGGGAGGTTTATTTGTTTGCTGGAGAGAAGAGTATTGCATATTTATATGCTGGGGGAAGAGTACCAGTAGAGAGAAACAGGTAAAGATAAGAAATGGAGAGAATAAGTGGTGCATCAGGACCATGAATACACAGAAGTGGGTGGTATCAAGGATCCAGATAAGGGTGGAGGGGACACCTGGTTTGGCACATGAAGAGCACTGTGAGACTAAATGGAAGAGGAAAAGGTGGAAGTGAATACAATTAAGTTTGTAGCTTTGGCAGAGAAGCTGAAGAAGTTCAGACTGAAAGGCTTCTCTTGGTTTTTAGTGGACTAGGACTTGATGTCATTTCTTGAAAATACAGGAATGAGGATGCAATTCTGAGGAAAGACAGTATCGATCTGGAATAATAGATTGAAAGAGAGAGGAAGCTGATTAAGGGCGCATACAATTACTGGGCAGGTATTCTCAGTTGAAGATGTAGATCACAGGTGTACCAAGCCACAGCAATTAAAACATTAAATGAAACAGACTTAACAATTTTCAGTGTCTACAGGAAAGTACCTCAGTGCCTGAAAATTGTAGAAGTCGTGGGAAAAAGGAAAAAAATAAAATCACAAAAAGGCTTGTAGGAGGGATCAAGGACCTAATGAAGTAGAAATATGAGAGTTAGATTAAGAAAATTTTAGAACTGAAGGAAAAAGAAGTAGTAATCAAATATCTTGATATAGTTTCCTGAAGCTTTAAGTAGAATAATAATTATTACAAAAGCTATTCATATTAGTTTTTATAAAGATCTGTGTCTGGACTGTTTTTGAGTTGCCAGCCCTCTTTCCCTGTCACAGTTTATGCCCTAAAGAAGCTTCTCTTAATAATTAACAAAATATAATGTTAAAATTTATGACTTCTGAAGTGCAGCAAGGTCTAGAACTGTAGCCATAAGACTGACTGAAGAGGTATGAAGGTTAGGAGTTAGGTGCTGGTTATGCTTGGGTGGATTTTACATTTTTCATGCTTAACTTGGTTTTCCTGAGAACAGAGGAGCGCTAAGAAGCTTTCAATTATAAGAATGCTCCAGGAATTTGAATCAGTACCAGAATGGACCTAGTAATCAGTGTTAAAAGTTGGATATGTTCAAATCTAATCTGTTTCAGAAGACACTTAAATCCTTATACAGATTTCATTTCCCTCAGCTGGAAAGAAAGAAAACCAACTTAAAAATGGGAAATGCTAGCTTTTTGCTGACTATTCTAGTTGGGTAGGTTTGATGGTCATCCGTGAAAAGAATCAAGATTTTTAAAAACCAATAAACCCTGTGTGTATATTTTTAAAAAATTTATAAATAAAAAATAGGCTTATAAAAATGTAAAGTAATACTCTCTCTTATTAAAATGTCATGGATAAGCCCCCTGGGTTACAATATTGTTGAGGTCCTTGTGAGGACACAATAGCATCAGATGAACTGATTAGGAGCACATCGGATTGCCAGGCATTTTTCTTTAGGAATAGCCAAAAACTGAAATAGATGTCTGATCATAGATTTGGCTTTCTTCTTTTTGCTTTCTTGAAAAAAAATGGAAGTATCTAATTTCTAGGAGACACTAAATACAGTTTTCATATATCTGACAAAGATTGATTTGAGTACAGGAAACCAAATGGAAATGCATTGCCCTTGTTATTCACCTTACTCATACCACTTTTTATATAAAAAGGAAAAAAACACCAAATCATACCAAATGGATTTTTGAGCAAAGTGAAATTGGTTAATTGCTTGTCTTGACAGCATTTGGATAACAAGCAGTAGAAAAGGTGTGGTAAGGAACTTACTAGGAACAAGCTACAGGCCTATCTGGTCCTTGGGAGAAAAGATGCTGATATAATTTCAAACAGCATAAAAAGCAGCAGAACTTTATTCTTGTTATCTGAAAAAGAAAGGTTACTTTTTCTTTCTTGCTATTTACTCACTTATTTGAATTACTGTTAACTATTGAATAGTTGCTGAAAAGGGAAAGTTCAACAACCGTAGTGTATATATACATTTGCACCTATGTAACGAGACCTTTGTGAATGTAACATTTATTCTTCTCAGTGCTGACAGTAGAGTAAAATTATGGGATGTGAGAAGAGCATCAGGATGTTTAATTACTCTTGATCAGCATAATGGGGAAAAGTCACAAGCTGTTGAATCAGGTAAGGAAGAACGCATTAATAAAGAAATACAACAGTGATAGTTTTTTTTACATTGAAAATTTTTAATTGAAGCCAAATAATAAATACATATTGACAAATTGCAAACTTTATGATTTTTTTAAAAGGCATTCATCATATATCACTTTCTTAATTTATGTAAACTAAATTATGATTATCTTTCTTTAAGATGTAAATAAAAATGGCACTTTCATTTGGCACTAAATTTTCAAAAGTAGAAACTTTTCTGAATTAACTTTCTTTACCTATTTTGTTTTTGCTCCATTGAGGCCAACTATACAAATTCAATGCCATTTAAAAAATCACAGTAAATTACAGAAATAGTAACATTTTGTGGCCATTGTATCAACATAAAATTGTGTTAAATGTGAGTCAGCTGTAATCCATGTGACAAAGTTTCTAAATTGCATTTTTACAGTAGAATTTAAGTCCTGTGTAGAAATTCTGATTTAGAATTAATTCTGGACCAGATATGTATTAGAATGAACTATATAAAACCTATAAAATTGTATGTAGTTTTTTAAAAAACTATATAAAACTATAGTTTAAAAAAACTATATAAAACAACCATAGGTTTTATATAGTTTTATATGAAATATAATAGAATGTATATAGTTTTTAAAAAATTATTTAAAACATGTTTTATATGTTTTTAAATTAATTAGCCTATTTTAGAATTATGCTTTCTCAAACTTGTTAATTTTGAAAGTGATACATATTTTGAGACTACAACAGTCATCCTTTTCCTTTTAAGGTTTTTTTTTTTATGGAAAACACTAGAATTACTAATTTTAATAGTCCATTGAATGATTTTTAGGTTAGCAATAAAAATATTATATAAGAGAGATGAAAGGTATTTCATTTTAAATTTTAGTATTAAACTACACACTTAATTGAATTTGATGGCACAACTTCCTCGCTGGAAAAAAAAAGTATGTCTGGGATAATTTTTTTCCCTTTTTTTGTTTTCTTCTATTTTTATGCTTCTGATTTATATTGCTTATCTTATTCAAATAATCTGAAGGGTTGGTTAATTTTAAGTATAAGCTATTTACATTTTTTAAGTAACTCAAGTTGTTTTTTAATATATTTAAATAATTATATCATCAAACATTAAATATATTCTGAATACAAGAACAGATAAACTGAACTATATTTTTCATTGCAGCAAACACTGCTCATAATGGGAAAGTTAATGGCTTATGTTTTACAAGTGATGGGCTTCATCTCCTCACTGTTGGTACAGATAATCGAATGAGACTCTGGAATAGTTCCAATGGAGAAAATACACTTGTAAGAGATTTTTAAAGTATATTTTTGGGTATAAATTAAAGAAATGGATCTGTAACATACACCTGACGTTTTTCTATATATTTAGCTCATTTCTTCCCTTTGAATCACAGCTCTTTTTAAAAATGTGTTTCTACTATGTGAGCTAGTAATTACCAACTCAAGACAACCCACCCCTACCCACCACCTACCACATTCCCCTTACTTAGCAGAAAATCACTGAGCCACTCTGCTCTTAATGGGAGTGCAAAGTATAGTAGAGAAGAATAAAAGACTGAGAACTACTGATATAAATTAAACATATGAAGCTAAGCAATCAAATTTTATATAGGTTAAGTATCCCTAATCTGAACATCTGAAATATGAAATGTTCCAAAATCTGAAACTTTCTGAGTGCTAGCATAACACTCAAAGGAAATGCTCATTGGAGCAGTTCAGATTCTGAATATTCAGATTAGGAATGTTCAGCCAGTAATGCAAATATTCCAAAATCCAAAATACTTCTAGTCCCAATCATTTTGGATAGAGATACTTAACCTGTACTATATATGACTTATAAACAAAATTCACAATGAATTTTATAGTACCAGAACATGTAGTACTTTATTTAACACTACTGAAATAAATATATTTGGAAAGTGCATTCTTATGTGGCAATTAATTTCTAGTACTTGTTTTACTAGGTATGCCTATGGTTTATTAATTTTCAGAATAAACTGCCAAAAGCTTATAATTTGGTGATAATAATAGCTAGTATTTATTAAGCGATACTGTGCTAATAATAATTAGCCTTTAATTTGGCAGGCAATATTAGACAGCAGTGGGAAAAACATGGAAAAGTCCTGTCCTCATGGAGCTTACATTTCAGCAAGAGGATGAAAGGCATTAATTAATGGACAGTCACATAAGGCAGTCAGAGTAGGCTTCACTGAGGTGACACTCAGCCTGAAGGAAATGGGGAAGTGGCTCATCAGTTGTTTTCTGGGAGACAGCATTCTAGTCAGAGAAAGAAATAAAATACAAAGACCCTGAGGCAAGAACTTGCTTAGGATATGCAAGGAAGAGCTAAGAGGCTCTTGTGTTGGAATATGAAGAGAATAACAGACGAGGAACAGAAGGAACTAGGGTACCAGAGCACACAGGCCCTGCAGGCCTTTGTAATGGCTCAGGGTTTTCTCTGGGTGAGATGGAAAGCCACTAAAGGGTTGTGAGTGGAAAAGTGACAGGATCACTCTGGAAAAGTAGCTGGGCATGTGTGTCAAATTTAATGTGAATAATATAAATGGTACTGAATGTATATATAAATTGTTCATGTGGTTCTATTCCATTTTTCTTTCCTTCTTGAAGGTGAGTCTCATGCCCTTTGGATTTTTTCTAGTAAGGCGATATCTAAAATAGTGTGTTGAAAATGAATAATATCTTTTACAGTGGATCAAAGTAAAAGTAACTCGTATATAGATAACTAGGGTATCCCAGCAACTGACCTACATAGAATACTTACAGGAATTTGGGATATTGATGCCAGAATAAACAGACAGAACAAGTTCTGCCATTTAGTAACTTCTTTTTTTAATTTTAAAGTTGACAGATGAAATGGTACATATTTATCATGTACAGCATGATGTTTTGAAGTAAATAGAATATATACATTGCAGAATGATTAAATCTAGCTAGTTAACGAATGTATTATCTCATAGTTATTTTTGCAATAAGAATACTTAACATCCACTCTTTTTGCATTTTTCAATAACACAGTATATCATAATCAACTGTAGTCACCAGGCTGAACAATAGATCTCTTCCTTCTATCTACCTGTAATTATGTAACCTTTGACCAACATCTCCCCAAACTCCTCTTTCCACTAACCACCCCAGCCTCTGGTAACCACCATTCTACTCTACTTCTAAGAGATCAACTTTTTCAGATTCCACATATGAGCGAAATCATGGAGTATCCATCTGTCTGTGCCTAGCTGATTTCACTTAATATCATGTCCTCCAGGTTCATCCATGTTGTTGCAAATCACAGGATTTTCTTCTTTTTTATGGTTGAATAGATATTGTGTATATATACTACATATTCTTTATCCATTCATCCACTGATGAACGCTTAAATTGATTCAATATCTTGTGAATAATGCTGCAGTGAACATGGGAGTGCAGATATCTCTTTGACACACTGATTTCATATTGTTTTGATATAAGCCCAGTAGTAGGATTGCTGGATCATGTGGGAGTTCTATTTTTAATTTTTTGAAGAATCTCTATACTGTTTTCCATATGGCTATTCTAATTTATATTCTTACCGACAACATACAAGAGCACCCTTTTCTCCACATCTCCCCTAACACTTATTATCTTTTGTCATAGAGATAATAGCCATTGTAACAGGTGTGTCTCACTGTGGTTTTGATTTATATTTCCTTGATGATTATTGATACTGAACATTTTTTTGTATACCTCTTTTGGCCATATATAATTCTTATTTTGAGAAATATCTTTTCAGGTATTTTGCCCATTTTTTAATAGGGCTATTTATTTTCCTGCTCTTGAGTTGTTTGAGTTCCTTATATAGTTTGGATATTAACCAAATATATATGGTTTGCAAATATTTTCTCCTATTCTGTATGTTGCCTCTTCACTCTGATGCTTATGTCCTTTATTGTGCAGAAGCTTTTGAGGTGAATGTAATCCCATTAGTCCATGTTTGCTTTTGTTGCCTGTGCTTTTGAGGTCATATCCAAAAAGCCATTGCCCAAACTAATGTCATGAGGCTTCTCCCTTGTATTTTTCTACTAGTTTTTTAGTTTCAGGTTTTATATGTAAGTCTTTAATCCATTTTGAGTTGATTTTTTTAGACGGTGAGAGGATTTACTTTCATGTTTCTGCATTTGTAGATCCAGTTTTCTCAATACCATTTATTGAAGAGATTATCCTTTTCCTATGTGTGTTCTTGGCATTGTTGTCAAAAATCAGTTGGCTGTTAAATGGATGGATTTATTTCTAGGTTCTATTCAGTTCCATTGATCTGTGTGTCTGTTTTAATGCCACTATGATGCTGTTTCAGTTACTGTAGCTTTGTAGTCTATTTTCAAGTCATATCTCAGCTAAAGTATGATGCCTCTAGTTTTGTTCTTTTTTCTCAAGATTGCTTTGGCTATTCAAGGTCTTTTGTGGTTCCACGTGAACGTTAGGATTTTTTTTCTTTTCCTGTAAAGAATGTCATTGATATTTTGATAGTGATTGCATTGCATTGAATCTATAGATTGCTTTTGGTAGTATGGACATTTTAACAGTGTTAATTCTTATAATCCATGAACACAGATGTATTTCTGTTTATTTGTGTGTTTTTTTAATTTTTTTTTTTTTTGAAATGGAGTTTTGCTCTTGTTGCCCAGGCTGGAGTGCAGTGGCGTGATCTCGGCTCATTGCAACCTCCGCCTCTCAGGTTCAAGCAATTATCCTACCTCACCCTCCCGAGTAGCTCACATTACAGGTGCCCATCACTATGTCCAGCTAATTTTTTGTATTTTTAGTAGAGACGGGGTTTCACTGTATTGGCCAGGCTGGTCTTGAACTCCTGACCTCAGGCAATCCACCCACCTCGGCCTCCCAAAGTGCTGGGATTACAGGCATGAGCCACTGTGCCTGGCCAGTAATTTTTTTTTAATAGCTATTGTAAGTGGAATTATGTTCTTGACTTCTTTTTCAGATTAGTTTGCTGTTAGTGTATAGAAACACTACTGGTGTTTGTATATTGATTTTTATATTCTGCAGCTTTACTGAATTTGCTTACTAGTTCTAATAGTTTTTGGCTGGAGTCTTCAGGGTTTTCTGTAAGATTATGTTATCTGCAAATAGGGACCGTATAACTTCTTCCTTACCAATTTGGTTGTCTTTTCTTTCTCTTGACTAATTTTTCTTGTTGGGACTTCTAGTACTATGTTGAATAGAAGTAGTGAAAGTGGGCATCCTTTCTTATGTCAGATTTAGAGGAAAAGCTTTTTATTTTTCCCCATTCCGTGTGATGTTAGCTTTACTGTGTTTAGGTACATTCATTCTATACCTAATTTGATGAGAGTTTTATCATGAAGGGACTTTGAATTTTGACAAATGCTTTTTACATGTCTGTTGAAGTGATCACATGCTTTTTATCCTTCATTTTGGTAATGTGATACTGTATCACATCTGTTGATTTGCATATATTGAACAATCCTTGCATCCCTGGGATGAATACTACTTTATCATGGTGAGTAATCTTTTTAATAAGTTGTTGGAGTAGATTTGCTAATACTTTGTTGAAGATATTTACATCTGTGTTCATTGGGAATATTAGCATGTAGTTTTCTTTCTTTTTTTTTTCTTTTTTTCTGAAATGGAGTTTGCTCTTATTGCTCAGGCTGGAGTGCAGTGGCGCAATCTTACTTCACTGCAACCTCCACCTCCCAGGTTTAAGTGATTCTTTTACATCAGCCTCTCAAGTAGCTGGGATTACAGGCATGCATCACCACACCCTGCTTTTTTTTTTTTTTTTTTTTTTTTTGTATTTTTAGTAGAGACAGGGTTTCACCATGTTGGCCAGGCTGGTCCTGAACTCCTGACCTCAGG
>CAUYLG010024525.1:0-79719 GCA_963573385.1 Cacajao melanocephalus | reverse complement strand
CATGTGAGATGGGTCTAGATACAGCATACCGATGGATTTTAGCTTTTTATCCAATTTGCCTGTCTGTGTCTTTTGATTGGGGCATTTAGTCCATTTAAATTTAGGATTAATATTGATATATGTGAGTTTGATACTGCCATTTTAAATTTGGTTTTAAAATCATTGTAGAACTGTCACAAATCCAAGTTAAGTTGAATTACCTTCTCACTATCTTTCATTCTTCATATCATTGAGAATTAAGAGACAAATTGTCCCCCAGAACCTTTCTCAGGATTTCAGTTTTCAGGGTTTCAGGTTTTTCGGGGTTTCAGAAGCTTTCTCAGGGTTTCAACACAGCTGCGTGCCACCATGCCAGGCTAATTTTTAAAATTTTTTTTAGAGATGGGGTCGAGCCATATTGCCCTGGCTGGTCTTGAATTCCTGGGCTCAAGTGATCCTCCCCCCTCAGCCTCCCAAAGTGCTGGGATTACAGGAATGAACCACTCATGTGGAGTCTCAGCTCACTGCAACCTCTGCCTCCCAGGTTCAAGGGATTCTCCTGCCTCAGCCTCCCAAGTAGCTGAGACTACAGGCACTTGCCACTATGTCTACCTAATTTTTATATTTTTAGTAGATATGGAGTTTCACTATGTTGGCCAGGCTTGTCTTGAACTCCTAACCTTGTGATCGCCCACCTAGGCCTCCCAAAGTGCTGGGATTACAAGCGTGAGCCACTGCGCCCAGCCCTAAAACAATCATTCATTTTTTTTTTTCTTGAGACAGAGTCTCGTACTGTTGTCCAGGCTGGAGTGCAGTGACGCAATGTTGTCTCACTGCAACCGCTGCCTCCTGGGTTTAAGCAATTCTCCTGCCTCAGCCTCCCGAGTAGCTGGAACTACAGGTGTGCACCACCACACCTGGCTAATTTTTGTATTTTTAGTAGGAGATGGGGTTTTGTCATGTTGGCCAGGCTGGTCTCGAACTCCTAACCTCAGGTGATCCACCACCTCATCCTCCTAAAGTGCTGGGATTACAGGCGTGAGCCACTGCGTGCAGCCGTAAAATGATTTTTCATAGCCGCACCTTTTATTACACAGATACTTGATGAATCTAAGTACTGTGCTAAGAGTCGTGTGGATGTACACCTGTACACCAAGGCACAGACCCTGCCCACAAGCAATTTGCCATCAGTTGTGGGAGCCATCAGTAGCATCTGGGGATTAGTAGGAAAAGAGGGAGCTGAGGGAGAGGCTAGGAGCCCAAGCAAACATGCACTTCTGCTCCTAGAGGGAACTTGAGAGTGAAACTCATGGGTTTGGAAACTTCTGTGGAATTAGCTGCTTGCAAGAAATGATTTTGTCTGGTATTAGAAACTATGATGGAACATTAAGATATTCCTGTAATTGACTGGCAAGTTTTAACATTTACTGCAATTTCTTTTTGTTGTAAGCCCAACCCATGAATTCTTCCTTTAAAAAAAAATTTCAGATT
This sequence comes from Cacajao melanocephalus, assembly GCA_963573385.1. Classification (NCBI taxonomy): domain Eukaryota; kingdom Metazoa; phylum Chordata; class Mammalia; order Primates; family Pitheciidae; genus Cacajao; species Cacajao melanocephalus. The sequence continues at coordinate 78,249 of CAUYLG010024525.1, read as the reverse complement.
GACAAATGACTGCTTCTTTAGAAATACTCTTTACTAAAACTACCCCTCATTTCTTTTTCTTTCATATTCAAAGGGAGCAATGTTCAAATACACAAACACTGCTCTCTGCCAGAGTGGTGGACTCTGTGGCCTCCCCACCCCCAGCACTGCTAGTCTTGCCCTCCTGGAAACACTAGACTTAATTTTCTCTGCACCCAGGGCCCTCCTCAAGTCCGAGTGACAGGAAACAGAGAATGGAGAAGCTGAGATGAGGCAACAAAGGGGACCGTGATCAAGTTTACCCCCAAAGTTGCCTGTGAAGGTATTCCATTCTCCAGAGATCTCATCAAATGGTATATGTGATATGCAGATAAGCCTGTGGTTCCCTTCACTATTTCATACATCAGATCAGAGCCTCAGAATTCTCAGAAACCATTTTTTTCTAACATAAAACTCCTTTTCTCATTTATATCTCCCTATAAATCTGATTTGAAAAAAATTTGTTTGAACTCACAATGTCAGATTTGTTTCAGCTATATGAGCTCACAATTCATCTACTCTTAGTAGTCCAAGATAAAAGATTACCCAAAGAAAAGGAAGAGCTTGAGTAAAGCCACAACTGTAATAGTGACCCAGATACGGTAAAAGACCATTAATAAATAGTGTGAATTGTAGAATGGTTTAAAGCAGCGCATTTTAAAAACAGGCATATAAAGAATCCACTATATGCCCGGAATTGTACAAAAATACTTTAAATTAATGTTTAAGTATAATGTTATCAACTTATTTGCTAAAAGTAATAGCAATATAATACTAGTAGTTAACCATGTATTGAGTGACTGCTACATGCCATGAACATATTAAAAGCTTAATGTACATCATCTCATTTAATCCTCAAGACAATCCATTAATTAAGGACTATTATCATGCCCATTTCATGAGGAAGAGGTGGAGATAAGAAGGGAAGTGCCTGGCCACCTTCCCAGTGGCCCACAGACCATGTAGAGCAGAGTGAGGCCTTCTGACTGCAAGCTCTGCTTCCACCTTCTCCCCGTGGGTCACAGCAAAGGCCTTGTCCAGACGCTCTCACCACTACACAACAACGACCTCATTGGTTCTTGTTATTTTTTTTCAATGACACATAGCAACAGAGGGTTTCAACAAACATTTTAAAATTTCCCAGCAGTTAATCAATAATGAATATTACCAGGTAATACCAGCATCTAAGAAAGCTCAAAGTTGTTTAAAGCAATTTATGATCTTAATGAGGTTGAATAAGAACTTTTGCTGTTAATTGATTGGGAAATATAAATCATCATAGCTAGTCATTCTTTCATCATGGGAAGCTGACAGTCCTGACTCTTCAGGATTATAATTATAATAAATTCTGAATTGGTGAACTGTGAATTTAAGAAGGTTACAAAACAACTTCCAGATAACTGAGTCATAAAGTTTTTAAAGGAAGCATGTGCCACACGTCTAATTCATTGTCCTTTCTCTCCAGTGGCATAGTTATGATATTAACCTAAATTGCAGAAGGAATCATTTTAGTTGACTGCTTCTTGAAATTGTATCACTTTTCCAAATTTAGGTAGTATCTGTTACAAGGAGAATGTTTTGGCAACATTAACTTGACTGATATTCATTTCCCTAGTTAAATGACCTTCCTGCTATGGGCTGAGTGCCGGGGCTTACTGCCCCTCAGTAATTTGGAAGGGGATCCTGGGCCCTGCCTGGAACAAAGGGTTGTAGAACAGCTCTGAGTCTCTAGGCAAGTCTTGGAAGCCATGTATAGATTTCAGAGAAAGAGATTTTCTAAATTCCATTCACCCCCATTTAACACATTAGGAGCCAGGACTGGTGGATTAGCTCCAGGGACAGTCTAGGAGAGAAAGGGTCGGGGAACCTTCATCCCTTCTGCCTCTGGTGAAGTGCAGAAGATGAAGAGGATGAAGCTAGGCAACCCGGAGCCCACCCTCCCCTCTCTGGGCAGTCATCTCCAAGGCCAGAGTAGACTGGACTGGAGGGTCTCTGAAAGGACACAGTCAGGAAGCAAACATTTTAAATTTCCCAGCAGTTAATGAACAGTGAATATCCCTGTGCTCTTCACCCACCATGAGGAGACAGGATGGGAAAGTTCATGCTGTATGGTGTCCATCAGAGGGAGGGCCACCATTCAGCCCCTGGGACCCACTTCAGCTCTGTTCTTGCACAGAAGGCATTTGGAGATCTCCACGTGCCATGTGGAGGATTGTGGGAGGAGCCCACCAAGGTGGCCGGCAGTCTCCTGGGGACATCAGGGAGAGTGACCCAATCACCCTGCATTTGAGGGCTGCAGAGCGGCTCACCGGTCTGGACATTGAAGAGGAGCCAGTCTCAGGGGTAATGCGGTGCCGCTGAGAGCCGAGATGAGCCAGGTGGTCAGGGGGGACACAAGCCTAGACCAAATTCAATAAACCAGCCATAGACGTTATCATTGGATGTGCCCAGAGACAAGGTGGACAGGGGCATTTGCTGTGGAGACCAGAGGGCCAGAGAGAGGACAGGGGCCTGCATAGACGGCTCCAGCACCTCTTTCTCTGCCTACACCCATATGCCATCTTGATAAAGAACAAGGAAATCTGAAAAATACCGAGTCTTCAATAGAGACAGTGTGACCCCTCAAAACTGTTTGAATAATTGGCTTGCGCTGGATTTTCTGAACTGGACTAATGCTATTGTTTTGTGAGTTGTTTTCTTCCTACTGACTAGAGTAATAGTTTATGGGGGACATCTGATCCTTTCATTTTCTTCCAGACAGCTAACCACCTGTTCCGACACCGTTTATTGAATAGTGCCTCTTTTCCCCAAACTGATGTGAGATACCACATTTTTCATCTAATAAAATCTAATACATATTTAGATCTCTTCCTAGTCTGTTCTTTCCATATGCCCATACTGTGCTTCTTTAACTCTCTTATGACTATCTTCCTCCACTTGTTATTGCTATTTTTCCATAAAGTTCCTGGCTACTTTGGCTTATTTATTTCCCTACATGAACTTTAATATCAGCTTGCCTGAGATGCCAAGGATATCCTGTTGGTAATTTTGGTGGATTGCATTAATTTTATAGTTTATTTTAGGGAAGATGGACTTGGTAATTCTTATCCAAAAACTTGATATGGGCTAGGTTTTTTAAAAGGTTTATTGCTACCATGACTCTGCTTTATTTTGTTTTATTTTGTGATTTTTTTTTGTACAGGTGAGGTCTAACTGTGTTGTATAGGCTGGTCTGGAACTCCTGGGCTCAAATGATCTTCCTGCCTTGGCCTCCCAAAATGCCTAGGATTACAGGCATGAACCACCACACCTGCCCTCTGCTTGATTTTAAATTTCTAAACATGTAGTCTATCAAAGTATCTTGAAACTGCTTTGGAAGATCGTATATTCCTCTTCTGTCTTCAGAAGTGATGAGATTTTTAAGTTATCAGTTGCTTGTATTAAAAAAAAAAAATCCCCAAAGTCCTGGCTTAAAACAACCAAATGATTATTTGGTCACAATTCTATAATCTGGGCTGGACTTAGCTGGATGGTTCTTCTGCTGGTCTTGCTAGTGTTCACTCATGTGTCTGTGTTAAGCTGGGTTGGCTGGAGACTGGGTTCTTTGGGACACTGGAGTGTCTGAGCTTCTCACCCTTTCCCTAGTCTCAGGGCCACTCCCTTTCCAAGTGGACTCTCCACATGATTTCTCCAGCAGAGTAACAAGTCTTTGCTCATGGTAGCTAAGGGATCTCCAAACCACAAAAGCAGAAACTGCCCACTCTTCTTGGGCTTACACCTAGAATTGGCACAACACTACTTCTACTATATCCTGTTAATTAAAGCAGATCACAGCCCAGCTCAGATTCAGGAAGGGGTAGGAGACTACATAAGGGCATGAATACTTAGAGAAATGGTTCAGTGTGGGCCAGCAAATTAGCAGTCCACTACAATCATCTTAAAAATTTCAGCCAGGCACAATGGCTCACGCCTGTAATCCTAGCATTTTGGGAGGCTGAGGCAGGTGGATAGCTTGAGCTCAGGTGTTTTAGACCATCCTGGACAACATGGTGAGACCCCATTTCTACTAAAAACACCAAAAAATAGCTGGGTGTGGTGGTGTGAGCCTGTGGTCCCAGCCACTTGGGAGGCTGAGGTGGGAAGATCACTTGAACTGGCGGGGGGAGGAGGAGTGAGGCTGCACTGAGCGGAGATCACACCACTGCACTGCAGCCTGGGTGACTTTGATATACAGATTTGTTATACGAAACTTGCCTGAAACCACTTACTTTAAAAATGACAAATTTCTAGCTGTTGGGAGCTTGGTAAAAATAAAATAAAATATCTCAAAAAAAAAAAATTCAATGGGCACTACATCTCCACTACCTAACAGTGTTTGGCTCATAGGAGGCTATCAATAAACATTTGTTGAATGAATACTACTGAAGGATCTGGCTAAGACTGCACATATAAGCAGCACCACTGGAAATGTAGAACAGGTTCTGGAGGCAAAGTCTGAGCAATTACTTGCAAAGTCACACCTGCACCTTTGTTTGCTGCTGCTATGTTGGGGTCATTTGCACATCAAGACAGTCACCATCTTTCTTCTCAGAAGTCATCTGTAATTATATCCTTCCTGAGAGTTTATTCAAAACACACATTCAACTAATACATAAATTGCAGCATTTACGTTCTGTGAAAACAAAAAGGAAGTTATTTGAGGAAAGTGGTTAGTATAGAAGGAAGCCAGGAAGTTTCATTGTTCTTGTTAGTCAGGGAAGACTTCCTGGAAGAGGTAGTTTCAGGAGCCCTGCAAATGATGAGAGAAGATAGAGGTTGCTTGGGGGTGTTCTGGGCAAGTGGTAAGAGCGTAAATAAGATGTCAGAGACACAAGAGCAAGATGAATAACAGGGGAGTGGTGAATAACGTTGCAAAGAATAAAGGGCCAATTTCAGTAGGTGTTTGACAGACTAGTCCAGGCACTTTCTGCAAAAGTGAAGGCCTTCAGTGCCTCTGCAAACGTTGAGTGTTGATGAGTCTGAGATCTCAAAGGATGATCACTTTGGCTCATCACTCTACTCCTAGGGCTCCCTCCCTCTCTGGCTTCCCAGTTACTTTTAGAAAGATTCCATGTGAGGCACAGAGTGAGCATGGCTGTATCTCACAGGTTCACCGGCACTGGTGTGCAGTAATACACAGTCTCAATGCCATCACGCTTAAAAGTGGCTTCCTTAGAAAGAAACGAGGAAACGAGGAGTCCACTTGGGTGAGCCCCTACTACTTAGACACTCACTTCCAAGTTGAGTGGAAACCGCTCCTAAGAAGCCCAAGCTCCTTGAGGAACATAATCTGCAGGACTCGCCCCCTGCCTGGGATCTCTGGGGTCTCTCAGATAGTCTTTGTGATCATCCCTTTATGATCAGGTACATGTAGGGAGAAGTGGCTAGGAAATGGGCGGGAAGCCTGCATTATTTTTCCTGCTCTATCCACCACTACTGAGTAACCAGCAAATTCCTGGAACTGCTTTTACTGTTTTTCGTGACTTTTAATAGGAACCACACTCATGAGTCATACAACCAGTAAGGCTTACCAAATATTTGCCATGGGTAGAATCCTAAGCCAGGTCCCGAGAGGGACCACATAAAGTCAGAACTGAAAGGAAGCCCCCAAAGTTATCTGATCCAGGTTCCTGCTTTCAGGTAGGTGAATGTCAACAAAGTAAGCTAGTTGTTAGAAGAAATATGTCTTGCTCTCAGCCTCTCAGAAGGCTCAAGGGATGCCTCAAAGTGGCAAAACAATTGGAGAATGAGTCTCACGTGCCAAGAGGGAAGACGTCGAATTGATTCACCCTTGAAGAGAGCAGGTTAAGGTGTGGTAGTTCAGTTCTGTAGAAAAATCATAGGCAGAGCTCCAGGCCAACGCTTCTCTGCCTCCGCTGGGGAAAGAACAAGAGGAAATCGGTTTGAAAAACAACATGTGGGACCAAAAATAAACGCGAAGAACTGCCGATCATCAGTGTTGTTAAGTCTGGAATGATGAAAGCAGTGCAGACTCTTCATTAAAAGAAAATGAAAACCCAAACCTCAGGTGTAATCTTGCCTAGACACAAACCAAAAAAATTCTAAGACAGTCTAAGATCTTTCTATGTTATCAGCTGTTGTCTCTGGGTAAAGGGTCAATTGGTGGTGACAATAATTTCATTATTTTAACTATGTATTAATTAAATATATAATAATTTATTATTAATGATCAATAATTACCATTGCTGTTTTCTGAATTTTTAAATTTTCTGTATTGTCCCTTTTGATAATAAGATGAGAATCTTTGTTTATAGGAATCTCTCTAGTCTTCTGTGACTTAAAAATTTATCATTCAGTTTTTAATAAAGTCTGGAATTGCCTGGTATATAAAATTGTACCCATGCAAAATATAAAAATTCATGGCTACTTTTATATATAGATATGTTGTATGAAACTTGCCTGAAATCACTAACTTTAAAAATGACATAACATTCTACCTCTTGGGAACTTGGTAAATACTACTACTACTACTAATAATAAAATAATAATGATATAAAGGTATAGTTAGACTTATTCTTTGTAAATCCTTTTATATTATGCAGACCATTGAAACTATCAGCTAACAATAATTACTCCAAAATCTGCCATCAGCTAACTAGCTTGAAGATACAAAAGTTCAAAACTCAGTGGAGTGTTGCCTACTTTGACATAAAAAACTTTTTTTTTTTTTTTTAGAAGAGTCTTACTCTGTCACCAGGCTGGAGTGTAGTGTCGTGATCTTGGCTCACTGAAACCTCTGTCTCCAGGTTCAAGTGATTCTCTTTCCTCAGCCTCCCAAGTAGCTGGGATACAGGCACCCACCACCACACGCAGCTAATTTTTTTGTATTTTTAGTAGAGACAGGGTTTCGCCATGTTGGCCAGGATGGTCTCAATCTCTTGACTTTGTGATCCACCCACCTCGGCCTCCCAAAGTGCTGGGATTACAGGCGTGAGCCACTGCGCCCGGCCAATGTCAGACTTTTAAAATAGATTTTTTGAAATGCTCAACACCACTAATCATCAGGGAGATGCAAATCAAAACCATAATGAGATACCATCTCATACCAGTAAGAATAGCTATTATTAAAAAAATGCCAGATGTTGGTGAGGTGTCATGGAAAAGGGAATGCTTATACACAGTTGATGCGAATGCCAATTAGTACAGTTTCTGTGGAAAGCAGTTTGGAGATTTCTCAAAGAACTAAAAGTAGAATTACCATTCAACCCAGCAATCCATTACTGGGAATATACCCAAAGGAAAACAAACTGTTCTATCAAAAGATACCTGTACTCATATGTTTATCACAGCACTATTCCCAATAGCAAAGACATAGAATCAACCTAGGTGCCCATTAGTGGTGGAATGGATAAAGAAAATGTGGTACATATACACCATGGAGTACTACACAGCCAAAAAAAGAATGAAATCACGTCCTTCGCAGCAACATAGATGCAACTGGAGGCCTTTATCTAAGTAATTTAGCACAGAAATAGAAAATCAAATGAAATATCATGTTCTCACTTATGAGTGGGAGATAAACATTAGATACACATGGACACAAATATGGGAACAATAAACACTGGGGATTCCAAAAGGAGTAGGGGAGGGAGGCAGCATGGGTTGAAAACCTACCTATCATGTACTATGTTCACTACTTGGGGGATGGGTTCTTAGAAACCCAAATTTCAGCATCATACAATTTACCTATGTAACAAACCTGCACACGTGCCCCTTGAATCTTAAATAAATAAATAAATATAATACATTTTTGCAGTTGTTTTGCTGTTGAGAGGATAGTTCATCTCCCACATCTAACTATAATGTATATGGAAATCACTTCATAGCATGAGTGTATCAGCATTCTGAATAATTTATTCTTCCAGTCTGTCATATTAGTAATATTTCTGCTGAACAAGTTGGCAGTTTGCCCAATACACCACTTTTGGTGGATATAATCATTTGAGATGGAATTTTAACCATGTTCACTATGTGAGTTAGAAGATTAATAAGGGAGGCCAGGTGTGGTGGCTCACACCTGTAATCTTAGCACTTTGGGAGGCTGGGGCAGGCAGATCACCTGAGGTCATCAGAAGTTCGAGACCAGCCTGGCCAACATGGTGAAACCCCATCTCTACTAAAAATACAAAAAAATTAGCTGAGCTTGGTGGCACACACCTGTAATTCCAGCTACTCAGGAGGCTGAGGCAGGAGAATCGATTGAACCCAGAAGACAGAGGTTGCAGTGAGCCGATTGCACCACTGCATACCAGCTTGGGCAACAAAGTGAGACTCCATCTTAAAAAAAAAAAAAGAATACTAATAAAGGAGAGGCACTTTCCCTACAAGCCAATAAGATAGATGTAAAGAAACAATAAGACACGTCTGCTCTGAATCATTGAGACCACTAAGTGGTTTCCCAGATGTGTGCAATATAATATCAAACCATGCAGTCACTATGTCAGATGTTCTATAATGATCAAGAAAGTCTCCATAGAGGGAGCATTTGAGCCACATTTAAAGCATAAATAGGATTTTGGTTAACAGAGAACATTGTATTTAAAGAAAATGACATGGTCAAAAGTGTGTAGGCAGTGAAGGGATTTGAGCAATATATAGAATTCAGCAATATACATTAAAAAAGAAAATTGGCCAGGCACGGTGGCTCACACCTGTAATCACAACACTTTGGGAGGCTGAGGTGGGTGGATCACCTGAGGTCAGGAGTTCAAGACCAGCCTGATCAACATGGAGAAACCCCGACTCTACTAAAAAGAAATACAAAATTAGCCAGGCATAGTTGCATGCCTATAATCCCAGCTACTCCAGAGGCTGAGGCAGGAGAATCGCTTGAACCCGTGAGTCACAGGTTGCAGTGTGCTGAGATCATGCCACTGCACTCCAACCTGGGCAACAAGAGCAAAACTCCATCTCAAAAAAAAAAAAAAGAAAAGAAAAAAAATTATACACCATAACCAAGCAGAGTTTATTCCAGGAATGGACGTCTGGTTCAATTTTTGAAAATCAATGTAATCTACCATGTTAATAGGCTAGAGATGAGAAATCATATGATCCTATCGATTGATGCAGAAAAAGCATTTGAAAACAAAATCAACAGTGATTCATGATAAAAATTCCCAGAAAAGTAGGAATAGTGGGGAACTTCCTCAATTTGTTAAAGGACAGCTACAAAAACTCCACAGCTAATATTATTATACTTAATGGTAAAAGATGGAATGCTTTCCCCTCTAAGATCAGGAACAAGGCAAAGATGTCCGCTCTCACAAGTTTTATCCCACATAGTGCTGGAAATTCTAGTCAGTGAAATTAGGAGAGAAAAGAAAAGAAAAAGTATATAAAAGGAAGAAATGAAACTGTCTTATTTTCAGAAGACATGATTAGCTACACAGAAAATCCCAAGGAATGCACCAAAAACTCCTAGAACTTACATATGAGTTTAGCAAGGTCACAGGACATAAGATAAACCTACAAAAATCAGTTGTATCTCTCTATACTAGCAATGAATGAATGGACACAGAAATAAAAAATATAATACCATTTGCAATCACTCAACAAAAAGTGGTTGGGTGTAAATCTAACAAAACATATATAGGACTTATATGCTGAAAGCTACAAAATACTGATGAAGGATGTCAAAGATCTAAATCAAGAAGAGACACAACATGTTCATGGATAGGAAGACTCAATCTGGCCATTTCTCTCCAAATTTATACATATGTTTAATGTAATTTCTATAAAAATCCCAGTAAGTTTTTAAAAATATGTATATACAAGATTATTTTAAAATGTCTGTGGAAAGGCAAAGGAATTAGAATAGCTAAAACAATCTTGACAAAGAAGAAAGTAGAGAGAATCAGTCTATGCAATTTCAAGACTTACTATATAGCTATAATAATGAAGACTGGGATATTGGCAGAGAGGTAGACACACAGATCAAGAACACACAGAATAGAGAACCCAGAAGGAGACTCACATAAATATGGCCAGCTGAGTTTTGTCAATGGTGCAAAAGCAATTCAAGGAAGAAAGATAAGTCTTTTTAACAAATGGTACTGGATCAATTGAGCATCCATGGGTAAAAGAAACAAATATTTGGCCAAGTGAGGTGGCTCATGCCTATAATCCTGGCACTTTGGGAGACTGAGGTGGGTGGATCCCTTGAGGCTAGGAGTTCAAGACCAGCCTGGCCAAAATGGCAAAACCCTGTCTCTACTAAAACACAAAAAGTAGCCATGTGTGGTGGTGCATGCCTGTAATCCCAGCTACTTGGGAGGCTGAGGCATGAGAATTGCTTGAGCTTGAGAGGCAGAGGTTGCAGTTTGAGCTTAAATCAGGCCACTGCACTCCAGCCTGGGCAACAGAGTGTTACAATTTATAAAAAAAAAAAAAAAAAAAAAAAAAAAAAAAAAAAAGAAGGAACATCATCTACATAAGTCACACACTTAAAATATCAAATGTATAACTAAAACATTTGGAAAAAATTGAAGAAAATTGTCAGGATCTAGGGCTAAGCAAAGAGTTCTTAAATTTGACACCAAAAGCATCACTCATTTTAAAAAATTGATAAATTGGAACCATGAAAATTAAAGATTTTGCTTTTTGAAAGATGTTGTTAAAAGGATAAAAAGACAAGTTATAATCCAGCACTTCGAGAGGCCAAGATGGGAGGTGTATTTGAACTCAGCAGTTCAAGACTGGGCAGCATAGTGAGACTCTATCTCTACAAAAAGTAAAACAAAACAAAATTAGCCAGGAGTGGTGGCACACTCCTATAGTCCCAGCTACTTGGGAAGCCAAGGTGGGAGGATCACATAAGCCCAGGAGATTGAGGCTACAGCAAGCCATGATTGCACCACTGCACTCCAGCCTTGTCTTAAAACAACAACAACAACAACAAAAAAACACACACCTCTCAGAACTCTTAACTGCAAAACAGCAAGACAGCAAGCAACATAATTATAAAATGCACAAAAGATGTATACATTTCATGAAAGAGCATATATGGGTGACAAACATATGAAAAAATGTTCAACATTAACAGTCAACAGGAAAATGCAATTTAGAATCATAATAAGATATCACTACACACCTATCAGAATAAGTAAAATAAAAAACTGTCCAGGTGGGGTGGCTCACACCTGTAATCTCTGCACTTTGGGAGGCCAAGGTGGGTGGATCAGGAGGTAAAGAGATAAGACCATCCTAGCCAACATGGTGAAACCTTGTCTCTACTAAAAATGCAAAAATTTCCTGTGCGTGGTGGTGTGTGCCTGTAGTTCCAGCTACTTGGGAGGCTGAGGCAGGAGAATCACGTGAACCCCAGAGGCAGAGTTTGCAGTGAGCCAAGATCATGCCACTGAACTCTAGCCTAGGGACAGAGCGAGACTCCCTCTCAAAACAAAACAAAACAAAACAAAAACGACAACAATAAAATGTTCAACTACCAAATGACCCAACAATTGCACTCTTGGGCATTTATCCCAGAGAAATGAAGACTTATGTTTACACAAAACCCTGTACACAATTTTTTTTGAGACAGAGTCTCACTGTGTTGCCCAGGCTGAAGTGCAGTAGCATGATCACAGCTCACTGAAACCTCCATCTCCGAGGATCAAGCAATCCTTCTGCCTCAGCCTCCTGAGTAGCTGAGTCTACAGACACACACCACCACACTTGGCTTATTTATTTATTTATTTATTTAGTAGAGACAAGGTCTCTCTATATTGCCCAGGTTGGTCATGAACTCCTGAGCTGATGCAATCTTCCCGCCTCAGCCTCCCAGAGTGCTGGGATTTACAAGCATTAGCCACCATGTCCAGATACACAAATGTTTATAGCAGTTTTATTTGTAATAGCCAAGAACTAGGAAACAGCCCAGATGTCCTTGACAATGGTTGAATGAACAAACTGTAGTACCTCCATGCCATATATGGAATACTACTCAGCAACAAAAAAAGGAGCAAACTATTGATACAGGCAGCAACCTGCATGAAATCTTCAGAGAATTTTGAAGAAAAGCCAATCTCAAAAGGTTACATGCTGTAGGATTACATTTATATAATGCTCTTGAAATGACAAAATTACAGAAATGAAGAACAGATTTGTGGTCACCAGGGGTAAATGTAGGGGGTAGGTCAAGCTAGAGCAAGAAGTGGTCGTGACTAAGAAAGGGCAACAGGATATATCCTTGTGGTGATGGAAACGTTTTGTGTCTTGGCTGTATCAATGTCAATATCCTTTCTGATTGTGACATCATATAGAACATAGGTTTGCAAGATTTTACCATTGGGGGAAACTGAGTATAGGGCACATGAAATTTCACTGCAAGAGAATCTACAAATATGTCAAAATAAAAAAAAAGCTTAATATTTAAAAAGTAACAAAAATATAAACACAAAATTTAGGATAGTCAGGTGGGGAAGAAAGGAGCTGGAATAGTGAAGAGAACAGAGGTAAATGAAAAGGATTGTCAGTGTTCTGGTTCTTGGATTAGGCGATGGGTTTAGAGATATCTGTTATATTATTAACAAGCAAATAAGTAATAAATAAACACAAGAAGTACACTCATGAAACAACGATGTCAGAGTATCAGGAACCAAGGCTAAAGGTTAATCCAATCTTGCATACATGAGGTCTATTAGAGGGAAATAACAAACTGGCTCTGCTTTTTTTTTTTTTGGAAAGCAGACTGCTGAAATGCTAAATTTGTTTGGTTGATTTTTGTTTGTTTGTTTTTTAGACAGAGTCTCTCTTGCCCAGGCTGGAGTGCAGTGGCATGATCATCACCTCCAACTCCTGGGTTCAAGCAATCTCCTGCCTCAGCCTCCCAAGTAGCTGAGATTACAGGTGTGTGTGTGTGTGCCATTTTTTGTACAGATGGGGTCTCACTATGTTGTGCAGCTGATCACAAATTCCTGGACTCAAGCAACCCTCCTGCCTGAGCCTCCCAAAGTGCTGGGATTACAAGTGTGAGCCAAGAGTGTGGGCAGCGCTATTGTTGAGAAAGAGAAGAGATTTCTTGAAACAGCCCCAGGCATCCACTTTGAGTGTTGGGGGGACTACCAAAGTTGTGAGTGTCTTTCTAAGGAAATCTACTGCTGCTAGAAGTCATTTGTGGTTTGTTCATTCAGCAGATGTGTGACCAGGATTGTGGGCACAGCTCTGTGCCAGGCACAAGAAGTTGGAAATGGATCCAAGGAAATGCAAATTAGTTGTAGGTGGTAGGAGGTCCTACAGGAAATGAGTTAAATTATTTTTTGAAGTAAGTCACAAATGACACATATCTTAATCATGGTTTAAGAATAATGAGCAATCTCTTCAGATAATATACTACTATAATTCCCATGGTGTGGGATCATTTAGGGCTGCAGTAGAAACTAGCATTGCACGACTTTAGCAAAAACATGGTTTTGCTAGATGCCTCTCCCTAGGAAACAAAATTGGAGGAAAAAAGAAAAAATAAGTTATTGCTAGGTGTGGTGGTTCACAGCTGTAATCCCAGCACCTTGGGAGGCCGAGGTGGGCAGATCTCTTGAGGCCAGGAGTTCAAGACCAGCCTGGCCAACATGGCAAAACCCCATCTCTATCAAAAATATAAAAATTAGCTGGGCTTGGTGGCATGCCCCTGTAATCCCCGCTACTTGGGAGGCTGAGACACAAGAATCACCTGAACCTAGGAAGCGGAAGTTGCAGTGAGCCGAGATCTCATCACTGCACTCTAGCCTGGGTGACCAAAGCAAGACTGTGTTTCAAAAATAATAATACTAATAATAATTTCTTAATTTTTGAATGAAATATGCCACCATGATGCATGTAGAAGTCATTAAAAATCCTCATGTGTACTTCGATTGTATGTGCTAGACCTCTTTTTGGGGTAAGTCTTCTATCTAATCCAAATGTTAGTTGATGGAACAAGACTGTTTATTCACTATTGACCAATTAAAACTTTATTAAGTGCATGCTCTGCCTGAGTTTGAATCCCAGCCCAGTCACTTCTCTGGGTAACCTGGGCAAGTCTCTTAAATTGTCTGTGCTTCAATGCCATCATTTCTAGTGCTGGTTATTACTACAGCTAGCACTGGGTTGGGAGGGGGCCAGAGTATTGAAAACATGGCCTTTGTCCTCATACAGTTTGTAATCTAGGAGGAGGAGACAGATTTGTAAGTGAGTGGTGCACTAATATACATGTATAAAACCTGGAAGGATACACAGCAAACTAATGACCAGAATTGAAAGTGATGATCATGGCTGGGTGCGATGGCTCACTCCTATAATCCGAGCACTTTGGGAGGCTGAGGCAGGTGGATCCCTTGAGGCCAGGAGTTCGAGACCCATCTGGCCAACATGGTGAAACCCCATCTCTACTAAAAATACAAAAATTTAGCCTGGCGTGGTGGCAGGTGCCTGTAGTCCCAGCTACTTAGGAGGCTGAGGCATGAGAATTGCTTGAACCCAGAAGGCAGAGGTTGCAGTGAGCTGGAATTGTGCCACAGCACTACAGCCTGGGTGACAGAGGGAGACTCCATCACAAAAAAAAAAAAAAAAAAAAAAAAAAAGAAAATGATGATCACTTTCAATTTATCTGTAACGGTTAAATTCCGTTTGATTCTGGGAATGCATTCATGTATTTCTTTCTTTAAAAAATGTTTTTCTGTACTTGCTTTCTTCACATAGATTTCTTATTACATAAAAACAAAACTTTAAAAACTTTATAACGGAGTAGTGGAAAAAAAGAAATGTTAATTCTAACTGACTGTCAAGGAAAGGCTTTCTGGAGGGAGAGATGTTAAAGCTACTTCTTCTTCAAAGAGGAGTAGGTGTTCATGAAGCCGACTGAGTTAGGGGTGGGGAAGGGATACGTGCAGAGGAAAGAAAAGGGGCTGAGAAAGACAAAAGCCACAGAGAGTAGAGACATCTTGGCGTGCTCTGGAGGTTCCCAACCAGTCCTTCTGTTTCATGAGCATGAGGGTGAGGTGAGTCAGGGGAAAGGAAAGTCAGAGCAGCCTCTAGAGAAAGCCTTGGATGCAAGCAGAGGGGCTGTGCTACGCCCTGGCAGCAAAAGGGAGCCATGGAAGGGTTCTCAATACTGGAACCACATGACAAATTGGGCCAGAGACCCTTGAGAGCAGAAGGAAGGCTTGTGACAGGACTGGTGCTATGGCCCAGATGAGAGGAGGAAGGGAGGGAGGAAGGAGATGAAAGGAAGAGGAATAGAGACGTTGTGAAGACAGAAGTGGAGATGAACTCACCGTGAAGCTACTAACGTTTAAGCTTCAGCCTGTCCATCACTTAGAGCCACTTCCCAGGACCTGGGAGGGGACATAGTTCTGTGTTCACCAAGACAATTTTTTTTTTTATAAAAGAAAGATAGTTTGACTATAATGAATGAAGACTGCTGTCTCTTTCCACTCCAGCTTTCCCTTTGACATATATTCTCTCAGGGCAGGTGGCATGGCGTGGCCATGGGCATTTTTGAGAGAGAGTGAAGGGGAGTTGAGTTGGTATGCGGTGAGTTTGGGTTTCACTTGGGAGTAGAGTTGCTATTGCTAGGATACTGGTGAAAGTGAGGCTTCCAGGCTACATACTCCTGATACACACCAAGCCAACTTACCTGGCATGGAGATGCCAAGGTGCAGTGCCAGAGGTGCTTGGATATGAATGTGCCCTACAGTGCCAACACCAGAAGCAAACAGGCAGTGGAGGTTTGACATACATGTGGTGGAAGCTAGCTGGTGGCAGAGGCTGCTGATCATTAGCTATGTAAAAAAATTTAGGATTCTTTTTTTTTTTTTTTTTTAAGATGGAGTCTTGCTCTGCCACCCAGGTTGGTATGCAGGGACACGATTTCAGCTCACTGCAACCTCCACCTCCCAGGTTAAAGCCATGCTCCTGCCTCAGCCTCCCGAGTAGCTAGGATACTCCCACCACCATGCCTGGATAATTTTCGTATTTTTAGTGGAAATGGGGTTTCACCTTGTTGGCCAGGCTGGTCTTGAACTCCTGACCTCAAGCAATCCACCTGCCTTGGCCTCCCATAGTGCTGGGATTACAGGTGTGAACCACCACGCCTGGCCTAGGATTCTGTTCTCATGGAAGCCTAATCCAAAATAAACATTCCTGTTACCTGGAATATACTTGACAATATAGCTGATACAATTACAAATGCATATACTTCATAAAATTTTTATTTGTAGACAGGGTCTTGCTCTATTACCTAAGCTGGAGTGCAGTGGCACAATCATGGCTTACTGCAGCCTTGACCTCCTGAGCTCAAGTGATCCTCCTGCCTGAGCCTCCTGTGTTGATGGGACCACAGGTGTATGCCACAACACACCTGGCTTGCTTATTTATTTATTTATTTATTTATTGTAGACACGTGGTCTCACTTTGTTGGCTTAGCTGGTCTCTGAACTCCTAGGCTCAAACAATCCTCCTGCCTCAGCCTCCCAAACTATTGAGATTACAGGCATGAGCCACTGTGACTGGCCTGTATGTACTCTTTGATGGGAATCATAGAAAATGGAATTGATCAGAATTCCTGAATTTTTGTGAGTGAACAGCAAGTATATCCCTGGGTAGAATCAATCACATGATTTATATAATCTCAAATATAAAAAATACAATTTTAATCACGAGTGAGTTATCTTTCTATTCTCTCTATAAAAATAATTTTCAAAAGCATTGTTAATATGAAGAGGTGGTCGGTAAGTCTGCAGCCAAAAGCACGTGGAGTGTGTTAGCCATTAATGGATAAAAAGGAGGCAATTTTCTGGAATTTTATCATATTTGCAATAATTTGTTAAGATTTATTTTCTCATTCTACTTAACCTTTAACTTTAATATTTAAATTCGAATGATTTTTCTTAAAGAGGCAACCCCTAGTAGTATCAGCTTTAGGCCCCACAAAATCTGGCTCAGCCCAGGAGTAGGTGTTACAGCTGTAGGGACTGAGTGCGGTCGCAGAAAGCGTGGCTATGGCCTCCGCCCGGGTGGCTGGGCAGCCATTGGCACAGGTCCCTGGGATGGGGCATGAAGAGGAGTGCCTTTGGTTTGATGATAAACTTAATGCTGAGCATGCTGAACCTGAGATGTCGGTGGGATATCCCCGGAGAGGCCCAGGAGAGAGGTTGGTCTCCTTAGAGACAGGGAAGAAAAGGGAGAAGAAGGGAGGGAGAGGGAGGGAGGATAAGAGGGAAGGAGGGAGAGGGAGAAAGAGAGAGAACACCAGGACAGAGAGCCAGTCACTTACCCCGTCTCTATTCCAGAACCTTCTATGGCCCAGGTAGAGTCACTTGCTGGCATCCCACCATGACCTTCTTTTCTGTCTCCTTCCCCCGCCTCCACTTTTTTCTCCTTTAGGCTTTTCTTTTTTCCTCTGTCCTTTTCCATAACCAACGCAATGCATAGAAGTAAGAGGATGGTGTTCTCCCCCAATCACTCCCCCGTTCTTTAGTAGAGGTGAGATGAATGCCCAGGTTTGACTTGTTTTCTTCCTAGTCTTTCCTCTATGAAAGCAGGAGTAAAGCCTGCCAGACGAGAAGTTTGAATGGAGCAAATGTGGTGATGCCTTTTCGATTAGGCTGCAGAACTAAGACAGTCAGCCTTGGTTGCCTGCCCCTTAGGGAATCCTGGGCTCCAGGGACACAGCTTCAGGGAGTCGATGTAGAACTGCCTGTGAAAGGAAAGCGGCTAAAGAAGACCTTAACAGTAGGATGCAGGCGGGGGATGGGAAGCCCCCATCACATATTTATCTGTTGCTGTTTTCTTCTCCTTCATCAGGATTCAACAAGTAATCTGAGAAACAAGTTGAGTTCTTCTGACTCTGAAATGTAGCCCACCTAAAAAGTTACCTAATAAGCTATTAGGATTTTCACACACTCCTGTCAGGACTTTTAATTGCAAGGCCATTTGGCAATATGTGTCCAATGCCTTGAAAATACAAATATTCTTTATTCTCAGCAATTCTATTCCTAGTGATTAAACCTAATTCCTGGTGATTAAACCTGATGCCTAATGTGATGGCTCATGCTTGTAATCCCAGCACTTTGGGAGGCCAAGGAGGGTGGATCACTTGAGGTCAGGAGTTAGAGACCAGCCTGGCCAACATGTGGAAACCCTGTCTCTACTAAAAATACAAAAATTAGCCAGGTGTGGTGGCACGTGCCTATGATCCCAGCTACTTGGGAGGCTGAGGCAGGAGAACTGCTTGAACCTGGGAAGGTGGAGGTTACAGTGAGCCAAAATCGTGCCACTGCACACCAGCCTGGGCAATAGAGTGAGACTTTGTTTCAAAAAAAAAAAAATTAGGCAGGGCGCAGTGGCTCATGCCTGTAATCCCAGCACTTTGGGAGGCCAAGAGGGGAGGATCACAAGGTCAGGAGTTCAAGACCAGCCTGGCCAATATGGTGAAACCCCATCCTACTAAAAATACAAAAATTAGCTAGGCGTGGTGGCGGGTGCCTGTTGTTCCAGCTACTCAGGAGTCTGAGGCAAGAGAATCTCTTGAACCCAGGAGGTGGAGGTTGCAGCGAGCCAAGATCATGCCACTGCACTCCAGCCTGGGTGACAGAGCGAGACTAAAATAAATAAATAAATAAATAAAATAATTAATTAATTTTAAAAAACCCTAAAGCCATAATCAGACAAGTGCAGACACATGTGAGTACAATGATATTAAAAATGTTGTTTCATCATACATAAAAATCGAAAACAACAGAATAATAAGGACTTATTTAGACCATCTATGGCATATCTCTGCTATGGAAACTGTGTATATTTAAAATAATGACAGATGTATGTTTATTGTCATGAAAAGATGCTCTATTACATTAAGGAAAAAGCAGCTTATAGTATTATTTCTTGTTTTTTTTTTTGAGATGGAGTTTTGCTCCTGTTGTCCAGGCTGGAGTGTAATGGTGGGATCTTGGCTCATGGCAACCTCTGCCTCCCAGGTTCAAGCGATTATCGTGCCTCAGCCTCCCAAGTAGCTGGGATTACAGGCACGTGCCACCACACCCGGCTAATTTTTGCATTTTTAGTAGAGACAGGGTTTCTCCAGGCTGGTCAGGCTGGTCTTGAACTCCCGACCTAAGGTGATTCACCCACCTCAGCCTTCCAAAGTGCTGGGATTACAGGTGTGAGCCACGGTGCCCAGGCTAGAGTATGATTTCATGCATATAAGTACATGTGTAGTATATACTTGCATAAAAAAGCGGGAACACAATAAATGCCAAAATATTAGCAGTTATCTCTGTGTGGATGCTTGGACTATGGAGAATCTTTTTCTTCTCTGCTTTTCAACTGATTCTAGATTGTATTATTATGGATAACCAAGTGTCATAAAAATATGGATGGTTATGGCTCACATCTGTAATCCCAGCACTTTGGGAGGCTGAGGTGGAAAGATCACTTGAATCAAGGAGTTTCAGACCAGTCTGAGAAACATGGTGAGATCCCGTCTCTAAAGAAAATACAAAAGCCATGTGTGGTGATGTGCGCCGGTAGTCCCAGCTACTCAGGAGGCTGAGGTGGGAGGATCACTTGAAGCTAGAAAGTTGAGGCTGCAGTGAGTCCTGCGCATGCCACTGCACTCCAGCCTGGATGACAGAGCAAGACCCTGTCTCAAAAAATAATAATAATAAATAAAATAAAATAAAATGTGGAAGGTGGTAAAATTAGCTAGCTATTTAAAGACACTGCCCATCTCTACCACAGTGTCACAGACTGTCGAACAGGGCTCTGAGTCAGGAAAGTAATTTTCTCATTCTAAAAAAAATAAGTACAGGGCAGGGCACAGTGGCTCACATCTGTAATCCCAGCACATTGGCAGGCCAAGATGGGTGGATCACTTGAGGTCAGGAGTTCAAGAACAGCCTGGCCAACATGGTAAAACCGTGTCCCTACTAAAAAACAAACAGACAAACAAAAAAATTAGACAGGCATAGTGGCACATGCTTATAATCCCAGCTACTAGGGAGGCTGAAGCAGGAGAACGCTTGAACCAGGGAAGGTGGAGGTTGCAATGAGCTGAGATCACACCACTGCACTCCAGCCTGGGTGACAGAGCAAGATTCTGTCTCAAAAAAAAGTACAGCAGATTACAAATTTTAAAAGCTGACAAACACCAAAAATATTAGAAAATCTGGAAAAATACTGTTTTAATTAACTTCTCAATATATCTCTTTAATACTTTATTCTTATACTGTACTCCTTAGCAGCATGCTTTTGTTCTCCTATTCATAAGACAATGATTCCATAATACCATTTTCTACAGACTAGAAAGATAATTCAGTCTTTTCATGTAATGAGTGAAACATTGATATAAAAAATATTCAGATAATTTTGTTTCCACTTCACAACACATTCTTTATTGGTAGTGTCATATAATTTTTAAGAATTGTTGGGCCAGGCGCAGTGGCTCACGGCTGTAATCCCAGCACTTCAGGAGGCCGAGGCTGGTGGATATTCTGAGGTCAGGAGTTCAAGACCAGCCTGACCAACATGGAGACACCCTGTCTCTACTAAAAATTCAGAATTAGCCAGGCATGGTGGCACATGCCTGTAATCCCAGCTACTTGGGAGGCTGAGGCAGGAGAATTGCTTGAACCCGAGAGGCAGAGGTTGCAGTGAGCTGAGATCATGCCATTGCACTCTAGCCTAGGCAACAAGAATGAAACTCCATCTCAAAAAAAGAAAAAAAAAGAATTGTCAGATTTGGGGAAAAAAAACTCTTATTAAGTTTTTTTATATGTGAGTTGTAACATTTCAGGGTATTTCATATTTTTCTTTTCCAGTGATTCATTTTAAATATTCTTAGAATTGATGACACTCATTAACCAATTTGTTATAAATGTCCTCATTGTGTTGGCATATTATGAGCTTGGTATTATCCTCATCGATGTCAATATTTCAGCCGAGAGCAGTAAGAATTGTAAATGTTTTCCCATTGTGTTTATATGATCCATTCTTCCTCATTATTGAATCATCAAACAACCCAAAAGCCTGTTGATTACTTCCATTTGACATTTATCTTTTTCTCTGAATAAACTATTGCTTTTTTTTTACCCACATCACAAACTTTTGCTCCAAGAACTATGCTTCTAATATAATCTGAAATATGTTGTGACAAATTGCTTATTAATATCCGAAACATTTCTGTTGATTTTAATTGCTTATCCTTAGCTCTTTCTTACATTTCATTAATTATATATATTTTTTCTTTCAGTTCTTTAACACACATACAGTTAGAGATGAAAAAGGATGGTGCCCTTCATATACAAAAAATGTTTCACAACACATTTCCAACAGCAGTTAAAATGTCAAATATGCAACTCCAGAGAACAAGAGAAAAAAACCCTTCTGGGTTTTTCCAAAACACAATTTGTAGTTGTATAAACTGTATTGTTGCTTTCATTCCTGACAGGAGATAATTTGGTTTTGACCAGTGCAAACAAGAAATGAATCCTCTGTTTATAGCTTAACATGTATGTTGATTTGAAGGATTTTCACAGACTGCTTCTGGGGCTCCCCTCCACCACCATGATACATATATGTCTGGTGTACGGCATTGTAGGATATATTTATGTCTCAGCACAATAGATGTTGTCTAGTGAGTTAGCACAGTCGGCAGTCGGAATATTCCTGGAGGCCGTACAAAATGTCATGACAGGAGCCTGTGTTAAGAGAGGTGCCCTAAAGCTTAAGCTCTTTAACTTCCTGGCAAATTTGCCTCGGCCTCCCCATTCCCAACATCTTCCAAGCCCCTATCCCAGCTTTCTTGGACGACTGCTGCCACTTGCTGTTTCTTCCTTGTCCCTCAGTCCGTTCTTACACAGCAACCAAAGCGATCCCGCAAAAACTCAAGTCAGATCATGTCATACCTCAGCCCAAAGGCTTCCAGAGTTTTCCATCTCATGCCCAGTTAAAAACAAGTAGCCCCGGGC
The DNA here is from genome assembly GCA_963573385.1 of Cacajao melanocephalus. NCBI lineage: Eukaryota > Metazoa > Chordata > Mammalia > Primates > Pitheciidae > Cacajao > Cacajao melanocephalus. Next base: position 56,230 of record CAUYLG010024525.1, on the reverse strand, counting down.
GCTCCGCATGACCCGGCTCTTACTGCCTTTTTGACCTCATCTCTTGGCATCCATCCCTTCCTCACTCCACTCCAGCCACAGGAGCCTCCTGCAGCTTCTGGAGTGGCGAGGCAGGCTTTCACAGGGCTTTGCATTTGCTGTTGGTGCAGCCTGGACCACCTCCCTCTCTCACCTCCTTCAAAGAAGCCTGGCTTGACCTCCCTATTTAAAAATGCTCCTCGCCCTGAATCTAGTCCCTATTCCCTGCTTGATATTCTGCCATAAAATGTACCACCCTCTAACACACTACTACATTTTGTGTATTGTCTGCTTTCCTCCGCTGAAACGAGAGCTCCGGGAGGTGTGGATGTTTTTTTTTGTCCGCTGCTGTATCTCAGTACCTAGAACAGGGCCCAACACATAGTGGCTGACTTCTGGCAAACACCGCGGATTCTGCTTTTAGCTTTCTCTTCTCCAGTCCCACCGGCAGCCCACAGGACCGCCTTCCGAGGAAGGGCAATGAGTGTACAACGACTGAAAGTCCAATTTCCCTAAAAGAGAAGAGCAAAGGTGAACTAGTGCTAGAGTTTTCCTAGCATTGGAGTAATGCATTTTTTTTTTTTTTCAGACGGAGCCTTGCTCTGTCTCCAGGCTGGAGTGCAGTGGCTCAATCTTGGCTCACTGCAAACTCTGCCTCCTGGGTTCAAACAATTCTTCCGCCTCAGCCTCCCGAGTAGCTGGGACCACAGGCGCGTGCCACCACGCCTAATTTTTTTGTATTTTTAGTAGAGATGGGGTTTCACCATGTTGGCCAGGAATGTCTCTATCTCTTGACCTTGTGATCCGCCCCCCTCGGCCTCCCAAAGGGCTGGGATTACAGGCGTGAGCCACTGTGCTGGCCAGGAGTAATGCATTTTTATGAAGAGCTGTGTTTTGTGATGTGAATCACCAGAGGATTTGGTCACTGAGCTACAAACCTCTGGCACCTCCTCCCCACTCCCAAAGACGTAATCTAGGGTAATTATGGGATTAATAGGAAATTGCCAAATCATATAATTTCCCTTCCCGGTTCAAGGGAAAACAATACAAAGAAAAATAAAAGGCAGAAGAAGAAAAGGAGACATTTAAAATGCTTGTTCATGTTTATCTTTTCTTCATTTTCATTTTTCTTTCTCCTTCTGACTTAAGAGAATAAAATAAACCAGAAAACATTACACAAAAGCAAGAAAAATGTCTGTTATTAGAGCAAACCACTTGATCAAAGAAGTGGGGGCATTCTGATGTGGCCAATGAGCTTAGTGCCAGGGAAAGGAATCAGATAAATATATTTATATCACTTATACATATGAAATGTTTTAAGATGCTAACATAATAAAAACAATTTTTCAAGAAGTACAGGTAAAAGAAATTATAATGCCACCATTATGAGAGAAAGGCTACCATCAGGGTACGTTTCCTTCCAATCTCTTCCCATATGCATACATTTTTACATACTGTTCATGTCATATATGTACTTTTTGTAACCTGATTTTTTTTCTCACTTTACTTCAGATCAAATAAACATTCCGTGTGGCAAATTTGTCTGCATGTTTGTAATTTTTTTTTTTTTTTTTGAGACAGGGTAGCACTCTGTTGCTCAGGCTGGAGAGCAGTGGTGTAATCATGGCTCACTGCAGCCTTGAACTCCTGGGCTCAAATGATCCTCCCACTTCAGCCTCTAGAGTAGCTGGTACAAAAGGTGAGAGTCGCTGCACCCAGCCTGCATGCTTGCAATTTTAAAGATGTATAACATTCTATCCTGTGGCAATAACATATTTTGTTTAGCCATTCAACTATAATTGGATATTTATGTTGCTTACATTTTTCACTTTTAAAATGTTATCATGAACTTTTAGTGCATATAGTATTTTTCTCTCTAGTATTTTCAATGATCATCCTAGAATAATTTTCTAGTAGTGGGGAAATTGAGTCAAAAGTGATGACTCTTTTATGGTTCTTGAAAGTGACCGTAAAACTGCTTTCCAGCAGGTTTGTGCCAATTTACAATGAAGCCAGTGAAACATGTGAGCACTAATTTCACCACACTCTTACCAGCATTTGATATTACTACTTTTTATGTTGCTAATTTAAAAAGGATTATTTTAATATATATTTTTCCTGTGTATATTTTTCTTGATTATTTCTTCTGCTGGGAAATACCATTTCATGTCACTTCTGCAATTTACCTTTGCAAGTTGTCTCAGTATTTTTCTTATTCTTTTCTATGGGCTGTATATTAACCCTTTCTCATACGCACTGTATTTATCCAGTCTGTTTTACATTTCTGGCTATACTGTCATCTAAAACAATTTAGCCCTTTTATGTAGATCAGATCTTATCAAGGCCATTTCTTCTATTACATGTAGCCTTATAAAATCTCATTATCTTAGCTCCACAACTTTATTTTATGTATTTGAGATAAGGTCTTGCTCTGTTGCCCGAGCTGGAGTGCAGTGGTGCAGTCATAGCTCACTCCAGCCTCAAACTCCTCCTGCCTCAGCCTCCTGAGTAACTGGGACTACAGGTGTGCACCACCACACTCAGCTCGTTGATTTCTTTCCATTTTAGGTAGAGATGGGGGTCTCCCTATGTTGCCGGTGCTTCCAGGACTAAAATAAGGATTTAATTCTGCTTTAGCTCTCTGATTTTCATTTCTGTATCTAGCTATTTAATCCATTTTGATGTATGATATTTACATCAAATTGATCTCTGCCCTAAATGCTACCTAGTTAACCAAGACTATATTTGAAGAAACACTTGGGTAACACAAGGCAGTAGACTATGCCTATAAAAAGAGTTCTTGTGTGCTGGGGCATGGTTCCAGGCTCCCTGGGGAGAGACAGGGAGGATGCAGCCCCAAAAGACTTAAAATGTGAGGTAGCTCAGTGAGAAAAGTGGGCATGACCAGAACAAAGCGTGGGAGTGCACGGGAATGTTCCCGAGGTGTTTTTACCTTGCCCTTTCCGTGCATAAATAACACTGGGGAATGAAATCACTTCTGAAAATGATAATCCCTTGACCCACACGTTTTCCTTGCTCGTTAGAGTCCTTTTAGTGCTTCAAGAATGAGGGCTTTCAGCTGACCTAGTGCAATGAGCACCCGCTGTGTGTATGTAGAGTGCTGTGCCAGGCACCTGTGTGGGTAGCTGTGTGGGATGCAACATAGTCCCGAGGCAACCACGCGTTAAGCTGAGTGCTGAAATAAAAGGGAGATGAGATTAATCTGGGCAGATAACCCAGGGTAGCGCTGGCTCTGCTGCGCAGCCTTGCCGATGTGGAGTGTGGCGCTGAGACTCTAATGGGCTGTGTCCACCTTCTGTCTTCCTCTCCTCCTCTCAGTTGGCCGAAGCTTCTGATCACACAGACAAGAATCTCCGCTGGCTTTCTTGCTGGCAGCAAGGCAGCCAAGTTCACTCGAGCTCTCTCAAAGCGTTTGCAAGAATGGGTCCTAAATCCTGGCGGCGAGAAGGTGCACTCATTTGAGATTTTAAAAGGAATCGGAAATGACTGTTCCCCATGCCCACTACTGCCCACGAACCTGAAGACCCAAGCGACCACACTCGGTAGGCACTTCTGCGCTTCTGGTCTGGTTCCCACTAGCTCATCCAGATTCGCGGTTATCTTTCTTTCCCGGTGCTCACAGCATGCAGACCACAGCCTGTGGCCGCTAGTGTTTCCTTTGCTAGGACCACATGTAAGTAAGTGTCTTGGCTTCGCAATTTTGATGGGCAGGCAGGTGCACCGGGACTTGCCCTACTTCAACCCGGTCCCCAGCTTTGGCACGAGCGGATAAATCTTGAAAAAGAAAAAGGATCTGGGCTATTTAACGGTGGCATGGCGGGTCCAGATCCCCAAACCTGTCACTAGTGACGTCCCACGTGGCAGATTCGCTCTCAGGGAAGCCCGTCACCGTTTCTGTCCGGGACACCCCCCTGCCCACCCTCCGCTCTGGGATTTCACCCTCGGGGCCACCCCGCCTCGCTCCCTCCCACAGCCCGGCGGGACCGGGAGCAAGAAGGGCAGGCGCTACCCGCAGAGTCCCTGGGGCGGCCGCGGCTCGGGGTGCCCGGTGGGACTCGGTGAAGCCGCTGTCCTGGCCCCAGGGCCGCGCCTCCGGGGCCGCGGGAGGAGCGAGAGTGGCGGTTGGATGACTGATCGCCGCGGATAAAGTCCCCTGGGACGGTGACCCCCGAGCTGGGGGGCGGGCACAAGGCGTGGCTGACGCGCAGGAAGATTCCGCGACGGGACTGGGGGGAAAAAACACGGACCCCAAAGCACCCACTGTGTTTCTCAGCCTGAGTTCCCCGGGAGCGGCCGAAGGACCCCAAAGGCTGCGTGGCGCCCCCCTGACCTCCAGCCGTCCTGGTGTCGCCTCGCGTGGGTGGGCTTCGCGTTTCCTCCGGGGTTTCGGAGCCACCACGTGACTTCCACGAAGCGCCAGCCCAGGCGGAAAGCGCGGTAGGGGTGGGATTTGGGACCCCGAGGTGCGGAGAGAGGGCAGGCAGAGGAGGAAACGAGGCGGGGGTGGGAGAAAGAGGGCGGGGCAGACGTGGGACGGGAAGGACGACGGTCGGGACTGGCGCGCAGGGACACCCGGCGAACGAGCGGAGCCGCGGGGAGAGCTGGAAGCCCGAGGGGGCGGGGCTGGCGCGGGGCTGCGGGTGTAGCACGAGGATGCCCGTGGCGGGACAGCGCCCGTAGGCGGCCCCGCGGGTGGGCGGGCGGGGCAGGAGGAGCACCCGGCATGTCGCAAGGGCTCCCGGCCGCCGGCAGTGTCCTGCAGAGGAGCGTCGCGGCGCCCGGGAACCAGCCCCAGCCGCAGGTAGAGGGTGAGAGGCTCAGGGAGGGCTGGAGGGCAGTGGGGTGCGGGGGAGCAGACGCGATGCGGGGAGCGAGGAGATGGGTGCCGGGGTTCTGTGGTGGTGACTGCAGAGGTGCAGAGGTCCCCGGGGGGGAGCGGCCAGAGACAGGCGGAGTAGGGGCGTGAGGGAGTGGGGGCGATCCAGAGACCCTGGCGTGCGCACAGTGGCCGCGGCGCCTGGAATGGCTCCTGAGCCAGCTCCTGCGCCCTCTGTGGGGGAGAAGCCCCAGGGCGCCGACTCCTGGCTGGGCCGGGCATGGCCAGTGCTCCCCGGCACGTGGGCTCCGCACTGCCCCGGGGGCCGCCCCATCCTCACGTAGCCGGCTACTGCCATCCCACTGTCCACGCCTGTAGCCCCTCTGGGCCACCCCGGGAATGGGCAGCCACGGGAATGCAGAAAGTGGGACTGGTCAGCCTGGGGGGGGGGACCCACAATGGACAGACTCTGCCCCCAGCTAGTGGAAACCCTTTGCCCCCTTCCCAGTCAGCCATCCCTAGGCAGCCTGTACAGTTGCGCACTCAGGAAATAGACCAGGTTGGCTGCAGGGACAGCCATCCGGAAACTTTGCCTGGGTCTTTGCCACTTGTCTTTTCGTCCTTACTCCCCACCTTCCCAATTCAGCGCCCAACCCATATCATCTGGTAACACTGGAGTGTCACAGAGATCTGAGTTTGGGCCTCGGCTTTGCCACACGCAGGCTGAGCAGTCTTGAGCAATTTGTTTAACCTGTCGGAGCCTCTGTTTCCCCATCTATAAAATGAATATGCTAACAACAACCTCTCAGAATTTTTGAGACTGAATGAAATATGGTTAATAACAATACTATCTTTAACTTTTGCTTACTATCTCTCACTTTCTGTCTTGATTAAATATTTCTGTTGGGTTAGCAGGTCGTGACTACGGTGATGAGTCCAGTTTAGAGTCACCCCCCCGGGGGGGCAGTCTGCAGGTTGCTTTCTGGTGCCTGTGACTTTTTGATTATGGAGAACAAAGAGGCATGAAAAGCACTATGCAGAATACATTTATTTTTAAGCAGCAACTTCAACAAAGGCAGGTAACTTCTTGAGGGCATTCTGTGTGCTGGGAGCTTTAGGACAAAATCTCATCTCATCATATCCTAATCCTAAGTATTAGGCTGTTGGCACCAAGTCTGCAGAGTTCACTGGCCCTTTGTTCAGTGCTGGTATCTCAAGTGTCTAGGACAGTGTCTAGCACATGGTAAGCACTCAGTTAATACATATTGAGAGAATGAATGAATCATGCTTGCAATAAATGAGAAAACTGATAACTCAGAGAATTTAAACCATTTACACAAGGCCATGTTGACACGAAGAGACAAAACTAGGATCTGTGTGATTCTAAAGCTAAAGTGCTGTCTTCTGACCACATGCTCGCCTGTAATGTTCTGGTTTTGTTTATCAAGACTTCTTTGAAGACTATATTTTTATACCTGGTCTCTGTTCTCTTAAGCTTCTATTTGCTATGTATATTATTTATTCTTCTCCTTTTTATACCCTTATGTTCTTGCATTTGCTGAAAATTCTTACCTGCAGTAACTTGGGAAAATGTATGTCTTATTTGAAATACAAGGTGATATCAAATGATAACTAAAATATCCATTATTTTGTTATTAATATTTGCATTCCATGAGTATTAATAACTGAATATCTTTCCCATGTTTGTACCTCTTGGCTTTTAAACTCTGTACATTTAGTGTTTTTCCAATTTGGTGGTGTCTTCTCATGGGGTTCCAGAAAGCAAATACTGCTCTACTTTTCCATGTTTTCTATAACTGATTGAAGTGTTTTTACCCTGGTGCATTTTTCCACCTGTCTGTTTCATAATCACTCTTGAGGGATTTGACTGAATTTGGCTAAATCTTACATATAGCTAACAGCTTTCAAGACACATCAAAAATTTGCTTTCTGATTCACTCCGACTTCTGAAACAAAATGTCAGCCAAGCATTTTTCAAATGAGTACATTGTCAGTGGGGTTTAAGATCATTTGGTGTGGTGGTAGAGTTGCGTGGTTGCAATTAGTTATAAGTGTAATCGTGATCAAAAGTACCTTTTATGCGTGGTGGTGTAAGGCCTGGCAAACAGTGAGTTCCAGATAGTAGATCTCTCCCCCCCCGCCCCCACCCCGCTTTCCAGTCTCAGATGGACAACATTGACACCACAGCTCTTCCAGGCACACACCCTGTGGGCTAGAGGTTTATGAACGTTGGTTTGGAGACCAACAGACCTGAGTTCCACTTCCCACTCGTGCATGTAGTGGCTATAATACCTGGAGCAAGGTCCTTAACCTCTCTGAGTTTCTTATTCCTCATCTTTGAAACGGCAGTCACACTGCACGCTCCACACACTCGCATGGTGAGTGCTCCTGGGCCAGGGGCTGCTGTGAGCCCACTATGCTGCTGTCAACTGCAAAGCAAATGATAACGTTCAGTGAGCAATGCTAGCGACAAGATGGGGCAGAGAAGGGTAAGGCAAGGAGCCCCGACATCACACCCACCCAATGTTTTCCCCCAGAGCCCTGAGGATGATGACAGGAAGGTCCGAAGGAGAGAAAAAAACCGCGTTGCTGCTCAGAGAAGTCGGAAGAAGCAGACCCAGAAGGCTGATAAGCTCCATGAGGTGAGACCGTGGTGGGGCAGCCACCTTAGAGCCACACAGCCTCTGCCCTTGCACGGGAGTGGGGGCAATGATGTTACTGTTCTCATCATGATGTCAGCAGCACTCATATCTAATTTCTGCCGGGTCTTTCCAGCCCAATGTTCTCTCTCTCTGCTCATGGACTTGTTCATTTCTCCCTCATCTACTGGGTGCTTCTCATGCTCAAGTTTCTTTCATTATAAAGCAAAACAAAGCCTCTTGTGGACCCTGATTCCCTTTCAAGTTCTTGCTCCATTTCTTCCCTTCCCTCACATCCTTGCTTCTTCTTTGGTTTCGTTTTTCCCTCCAGAGTAATCCCCTAACATCCTTGCTTCTTCAAAAGAGTAGTTACACCTTTTGTCTCTGTCCCTGGTTCCTGGTTATTCCCCAGTCCTCTGTGACTTCATTTCTGCTACCCCCTCTCCACCCAACACACACATATGTGCACACAAATACACATCCACACATGTACCCAATGCGCATGTGTACACACACACACACACACACACACACACACACACACCCTATAAAAGCTGCTCCCACTACAGCCACCAGTGCCCTGGCACCAGCCTATCCAGGACCCTCTTTCTGGTCTCATCATCCTTGACCTTGTTAGAACACTGGACACTTTTGACCCATCTGTTCTTAAAGCCTCCCCCTCTTTTGCTTCCAAAAGACCACATGTTCTAGTTTTCCTGACCCTCTTCAATTTTTTTCTCCATTTCTTTGTTAGCTTTCTACCCTCTATTTAAATGTTGGTGATGACCAGTGTTTCAAACTCTGCCCTTTTTTTTTTCTCATCCTGGAGGATTTAATCTATTAATCTGCTCTCCCAGCATCAGCTCCCAACATTGATTACTCTAGGCAGGCCCTCTGTCCTGGACCCTAGACCCCATAACTTCAGCATCTGCTGAGCTGTTTCCCCATGGGTCCACTGCAGGCTCCTCCACGTACCACATCCATAACAGTGTTATTGTCCATTTACCCTGAGACTTTCTCTTCTCATTGTCTTCAAAAAACAGGAAAGTATGGCAGGAGACAGCGAAACTAAATAGTTAATGTAGTTAATGGAGCAAACCATCTTTCTTCTCACTCAAATCAGAAGCCTAGGATTTCTCCTAAGCTATTCCTTTTCCCTCTACCCTCGTGCATACACCTGCATAATCCCGCAGTTGGGACAGAGAGAGGCTCCGTACCAGGAACTGGTCTCAAAAGCTTGCAAGGATCTGTCTGAGGAATGGGTGACCGTTCCATGCCCTTCTCTATGTCCGAGGTTGGTGTGCCTAATTAAAGATTTTAGTTTAGCTCTCTCAATTTTAGTTTAGCTCTCTCCTGCCATACTTCCTTGTTTTTTTTTTGAGACAGGATCTTGCTCTGTTGCCCATGCTGGAGTGCAGTGGCATGATCATGGCTCACTGCAGCCTCCACCTCCCAGACTCAAGCAATGTTCCCACCTCTTCCCATATTTTTGTAGTTTTTGTAGAGATGGGGTTTTGCTATGTTGCCCAGGGTAGTCTCAAACTCCTAGACACAAGTGATCCATTTGCCTTGGCCCCACAAAGTGTTGGGATTACAGGCATAAGGCATTGTGCCAGGTCTCCTGCCATACTTGTCTCAGCAAGGCCATTCTGGGGCATTGGCAATACAGAGACTCTGAGGTGTGTTGGGGAGAGCAGAGGAAAAGGGCAATCTCTTAAAACTCTACCAATGAACAAAGAACAAATTTAGAATGCACATACTGCACAGAGAGATGACCCTCTGATATACATTCACAGTGTGGCATAAATCATAAACATCAGATTCTTTCCTGGAAGAAGGCTGGGCCTTAGAAAGAGACAGGGGTCTCTAGACTAACATCACGGAAGGTCCTTCGCGACCTTTGTTCTGCAGAATTTCCACAGAAGAATGGCAATGCCCTTTGCCTCCTTTCTTCCTTCCCTCTTCCTCCTGAAGCAATTGTGGTTCTAGCGTCCTGTTACCCAAGAGCGCCCAGAGGGGACCTGTGGCTCCCAGCTAGTGCAGGGCCCTGTATTCAGACGTGTGCTGCTGGACGGCCAAGGCGTTACCCCTCAAGAAGCTCCTAGTCCCAGCCAGGTGCTTTAATATTTTTAAAAACTAGTTTTAAAAAAACATCAGTTGTAAATCTGGACTGAATATGTATCCAGAGGACAAGATCTTGGACAAGATCTTTCATGGAACAAGGTCGAGTAGATCCATTTCACAAATACGAAGGCATTGCCACTGAGTCACAAAGAGAGGTGGAAGATCTCCTGCCTTGCCTGTCAGTGGGAAGACTAGAATTTCCCAAGGAAAGGATGTTGATTTCCTACTGCTACTCAAACAAACTCTCACACATTTGGTGGCTTAAAACAACACAAATTTACGATCTTAGAGTTTTGGCAGTCACACGTCAGAAGTGGGGCACACTGGGTCAAAATGAAGATGGCAGCAGGGCTGCCTTCCTTCTGGAGGTTCTGGAGAAGATTCGTTTTCTTGCTCTTTCCAGCTTCCAGAGGCTTCGGTGTTCCTGGGCTTGTGGTCCCCTTTCATCCTCAAAGCCAACAATAGCTGGTTGCATCTTTCTCAGGCTGTGTTACTCTGGCACTGTTTTCATTGTCGCATCTTCTATGACTCCCTGACACCCTCTTTCACTTACAAGGACCCTTGTGATTGCACTGGCTCTGCCTGGATAACCCAGGATAGTCTCCCCATCTCACGCTTCTTACTTACATCTGCATAGTCCCTTTTGCTGTGTAAGATGACGTAGTCACAGGTTCAAGAGATTAGAATGTAGATTTCTGTGAGGGGCAATTAGATTATGTTGCCTACCACAGAAGGTAATGTAAATACTCACAGAACTTTACTATGGTATCAAAAAAGGTACCTGTATGAAGCGTTGGCTCTCTCGCGCTTTCTGTCACTGCTGCATTTGATAACTGAGTGAACCAGGTGCCTGGGAACTTCAGAATGGTGCCACATTTACCCCCAACCAATTCCTTTTGGAACCATGGGGTAGAGACCCCTTCTTTAGGATCCCCGTTCTGCTCTCCAGCCCAGAGACCGTGTTGTATGACAGTCATGCCAGCTGCCCTTTTCAGAAATGGGGCAGGTTGATCTGAAGTCCACACCCTCCATGGAAGACACTTCTCCTCTCTCTCTGTGGGGCTGAAGGAATGGGTCAGGATTACCCACCACTGGCAGATCACCTCAGCAAGGACAGTTTTATTGAGAAACTCAGGGTCAAAGAGGCCAGGACCCCAGAGCTATAGCTTCACCTTAGCCTTACTAGCTACGCACATGTGTCACTGGTGACAAGTGGGTGTGAGGAAGCAGGTGACAGACTTAGGAAAATGGAAATATATCCCAAACCTTCTGCAGAATCAGAGGAACATGATCTCTGAACCAAAGGGCACCGCGTGAGTAATCCCTTCCCTGTTCCTTCCCAGCCTTCTTCCAGGAGGGCATGGTAGCTCTGGGGATCTACATTCTTCATGGCCAACAGTTAGTGGCAGGACATTGGATGACTACATCTACTATTGGAGGTGAGGGATCCGGTTTAAAAATGGCATAAAGAACACTTTTGCTAAGCTCCAGTGAGTTAAGCATAGGGTGCCGTGCACACAGCTGTGGGTCATGACAGAAAGCCCCTTGGGACCCCTGGACCTCCCAGGCCAATCTAGGATGAGGACACCACGCATAGGAACCTCCTCAAATCTGGAGTGAGGCCAGCTCATTGGAAGACACTAAGGGGTCCAGAAAACAGCCACTGCCTGCTGCTTCCTGGAGACCATAGTCCATCAAAAGGGCTTTCTTCATCTGTTCCTCTATCCCACACTGCAGGGGTTGTGTTCCTAAATATCTCAAAGTAACTCAAGCTCTTTACTTGCACTTCTTGCATATCCTGATATTTGGAGCAAGATTTTTTTAAAGTTTCCACTTTTTGGCCAGGCACAGTGGTTCATGCCTGTAATCCCAGTACTTTGGGAGGCTGAGGTGGGTGAATCACTTGAGCCAGGAGTTCAAGACCAACCTGGCCAACATGGCCCATCTCTACTAAATGGTGTATGGTGGCGGGCGCCTGTTATCCCAGCTACTTGGGAGGCCGAGGCAAAAGAATCGCTTGAACCCAGGAGGCGGAGGTTACAATGAGCCAAGATCGTGCCACTGCACTCCAGCCTGGGCAACAAGAGCAAGACTCTGTTTCAAAAAATTAAAATAAAACAAAACAAAATTTCCGCTTTTCTCTCCTCACCTTACTCACATACTTCACCTGTATTTGAACCTCTGGTTTTTGTTTTTTTGTTTGTTTGTTTTTACTCTTTCATCTTCCTGGTTAAAAAAAAAAATAGAACAGTTTATGAATTTGCATGTTATCCTTGCGCAGTGGCCGTGCTAATCTCTGTAACATTCCAATTTTAGTGTATGTGCTGCTGAAGTGAGCACTTGAGCCTCTATTACCTCCAACACACTGAGAAACTTACTCTGGCTTGAGTTTTTTGGCCAGCTCCCTCCCATCCTTGTTCTCCATCTCCAAAGTCCTAGGAGTGTCCGTCAAGGCTGGACCTTTGTGGAGGGGAGAATGGGGGAGGAAGCTGCACAGGCCAAGCCAGAGAGGCAGGGGCTGGGGTTCCCCTTCAGGTAGAGTTTTCTGGGCAGTGGTTGCTGGCAGTTGGACTACGGTGATGAGAAGCAGTTCCTAATATACGTCTGTATACCTCAGAGTTCACTATAGGCTTTCAAATCATCCCCCCAACCCACTCACACCTCCTGTGGGGATTTCGACCTGCATTCATCTCTGAACACCAGGCGCGTGCCGAAGTCCATGCTAACAAACGAGAACCAAAGTGAACAGTCAGGGTCTCATCTCAGCCAAGCTGAAAGGTGGCTCAGAAGTGGGTCAGCCTGGTTCAGCCAGGCACCTCAAAGGTGTAAGACTGAGAAAGAATTTTGAGTCAGAAAAGGAAAGCAGCAGTGCCATCCTTAGGAGCCCCAAATGTCACAAACTGATGAATGGCTTGGGCAATGTGATTGTGGTGTGTGTTGCCATGGTTTTTTCAGATATTGCATGTTCTAAGAGAAAGCTTCATGCCAGCACCCACATGGTTTAGAAACTGATTATGACACTCATTTGTACAGCCCTTGCTGATAACATGATTTTTTGCTGGGAAGTGCATTCAGTGAAGGCTTGGGAATAGACTTATTCTAAAGCCCTGAGCTCTTATGGCTTCTTACTTCTGGTAACCCCCATGGGGAAATCTGGACCCAGGCACTGCCAACCAAAAGCAGAACTGTTGATGCCACCAGAGAGTTGCAGTTGACCTTGAAGTTAGGAGTCAGATCCCAAGTCTGTGTGACCTTGGAAAAGTCACTGTACCTCTCAGAGCTTCTGTTTTCTAACCTGTGAAATGGGGTCTGTGTGTGGCTGTGCCTTCCTGGTGGCCTGTTCCTACTTCTTTCCTTCTCACCTTAGTTTTCATCTCTGGCCCCTGGTACCCACTTCTTTACCAGTCCTTGATGTTGTCTTCAGCCTCAGAGGCACCCTGGACCCTGCATGCCCCCAGGCAGTCCATTGATCCCAGTCACCTGCTCTTAGATGCCCAGAACAGGGCTTCTCAGCCTCAGCACTGTTGACGCGTGGGCAGCAGAACTCCTTGTCACTGGGGAGCTGTCCTGTGCACTGCAGGACGTTAAGCAGCATCCCTGGCCTCTATCCATGTGATGCAGTAGCATCCCCCACCAGCTGTGATAGCCCAAACCATCTCCAGACACTGCCGGTGTCCCCTGCAGACTGCCACAGTTGCCCTACTTGAGAGCCACTGCCTTAGGCAGCTTAATTTCTGAGGCAGAACTGGAATCCACCGTGATTCCACCACCTCTAATTTTTAGGTGTCTGCTTTGAAACTGTCCCGGCAAATATCCAGAGAGGGAGTACAGTAACTTCAAACCCTCTGTAGCAAAGCATTTGGAACTTGGCAGAATTGGAGCTAGATGGGTCACACTTTTGGAAATAATAAAGGGTTTAATGTTCTTTGCTTACTTTTTGTTAGCGTTAAATCCAGTAATTTCTTCCGGGCGTGAGGTGGGTTTCATTCCTTCCCGCTTTGCTCCCACTCAGTGCTCTCTGGCCTCTTCATTCTTCCCTCCCAGCTCCTCTCTTTATTTTTGTAGGACTGGTCTCACCTAAAGATTTTGACTTCTTTTATTATTATTCCCTCAGCTCAATAAAAGTCCCTCAGCAGGTTCATGAGTAAAGTTTAAATCCTAGAAGAGAAAGTCACCTTGGAGAAGGCAGATGAGGGGCCCACAGGGCACCTGTGACCGGCAGCTCTGAAGACGCTGAGCAGGGGTTGGGGATGGCAGTGGGACCTCAGGGAAGCCTCAGGCTACACGGCTGCACACAGCTTCCAGAGACAAAGCTGGGAATCTCAGAGCGTCTTGCCATGGAATTCAGTCTATATAGAAAGGCAGCTTGGAATATTCTACCAAAGGAAGAGAGCTTCTCATCCTTTGGAATCTACCTAAAATGTTAGCATGTTGGAACTATTCAAATGCACTCTCCATCTTACTTGAAAGTGAAGGGCATTTGCAGCTGCAGGATGGAGTGTGTGTGTGTATGTGTGTGGGGGTGTGTGTGTAAGTGGAGTGTGGGTGTGTGAGTCTGTGTGTGTGAGAGTGTGAGAGGTGTCTGTGTGTGACTGTGACTGTGAGTGTCTGTGACTGTGTGTGTTTGAGAGTATGTGTGTCTGTGGCTGTGTATGAGAGTGTATGTGTCTCTGGCTGTGTATGGGTTTGTGAGTGTGTGTATGGGTGACTGTGTGTGTGTCTGTGGCTGTGTATGAATGTATGTGTGTGTGAATGAGTGTGTGTGTGTGTGAGAGAGAGTGTATCTGTGGTTGTGTATGAATGTATGTGTGTGAGTGTGTATGTGTGTGACAGTGTATGTGACTGTGGCTATGAGTTTGTGAGTGTGTGTGACTGAGTGTGTAAATGTGGCTGTGTATGAGTGTGTAACAGAGTGTGTGACTGTGTGTGTCTGTGGCTGTGTGTGACTGTGACTGTGTAAGAGTGTGTGTGTGACTGTGTGACTGTGTACATATGTGAGTGTGTGTCTGTGTCTGTGTATGAGAGTGTGTATGACTGTGAGAGTGTGTATGACTGTGAGAGTGTGTGATTGTGAATGGGTGTGCGTCTGGCTATGAGTGTGTGTGTGTGGCTGTGTATGAGTGTGAGTGTGTGTGTGGCTGTGTGATTGTGTGAGGCTGTGAGAGTGTTGTGACTGTAACTGAGTGTATACGTGTGTGTGAATATGTGTGTCTGGCTGTGTTTGAGAGTACGTGTGTGTGTGACTGTGAGTGTATGTGACTGTGAGTGTGTGTGTGTCTGTGGCTGTGTATGAGAGAGTGTGTGTGTGACTGTGTATATGGCTGTGTATGAGAGTGTGTGTGTGACTGTGAGTGTGTCTGTGGCTATGTATGAGTGTGTGTGTGCGTGACTGAGAGTATGTGTGACTGAGTGTGTGCGGCTGTGTATGAGAGTGTGTGTGTGTGACTGTGTGTGTGGCTGTGTATAAGAGTGTGTGTGTGTGACTGTGAGTGTGTGTGTGTGGCTATGAGTGTGTGTGTGTGTCTGTGGCTATGTATGAGTGTGTGTGACTGAGAGTATGTGTGACTGTGTGTGTCTGTGGCTGCGTATGAGTGTGTGTGACTGTGAGTGTGAGTGTGCGTGTCTGGCTGTGTGAGCGTGTGTGAGAGTATGTGTGACTGAGTGTGTCTGTGGCTGTGTTTGAGAATGTGTGTGTGAGAGACTGTGTATATGTGACCGTGAGTGTGTGTATGTGGCTGTGTATGAGAGTGTGTGTGTGAGAGAGACTGTGTATGTGTGACTGTGAGTGCGTGTGGCTGTATATGAGAGTGTGTGTGTGTGTGTGTGTGACTGTGAGTGTGTGTGTGTGGCTATGTATGAGTGTGTGTGTGTGTGCTGCAGTGTGTGTTCTGCAGCATTTCTGATCCCTCTGCTGCCTGCAGGATTCCCTTGATGCCTTGGCTTCCATCCCATCCTCCCATCCAGACTCTCCCCTTGCCCATAGAGGGCTTGCTGCTGGGTTTGTAGACACAATTCTGACTCCAGGACTAGAGCTTGTCAAAGGCCAGAGGAGGGCATGAGGGCTTGGGAGTGGGAGGCAGGGAGGAGGATGGAGGCAGAGAGAGGCCAGTGTACTGGTGAAGCCACATGGCCCCAGGACAGCCTGCTGCCCTGGAGAGTGCCCCAGACCACCCCGGGAGCCTGCCTGGGGAATGGCTCAGATAGAACCTACAGGCAGCACCTCCAGACCCCTTGGTTCTGAAAGGAAGATGCAAGAGTCCCTTCTGAAAGGAAAGGATGGGGTTAAAGAAGAGACAGAGGATGAGGACTGAGGAATCACTGGGCATGTAGATGCTGGTGCTATGGCTCATCAGGCGGGGGTAGAGGAGAGGAGTAGCAGAAGTTCCTAAGTCCTTTACATTTCTGATGTTTGGGGAGAGACATTACTTAATATGAGTGAGATTGACTATGATACAAAATTGAATAGAACACATAATGAAAGATGTGGTTCCTGTAGGTGCTGTGGTCAGGGAAGCCTTTCTGGAGGTGGTGGGCTTGAGCTAGACCCTTGCAGAAAAGGAGGAAGGCAGTCCAGTTGAGGAAAACTGCATGAGGAAAGGGACAGGGTTGAGAATTTGCATGTGTCTTTGGGGGCTATAAGATCAGATTTTTTAAGTGATATTTCCTTAAAATTACTAGTAAGAGAGAAAGTGTGATAAGTAACACAACTGGGCCCTGAGCTTGGGAAATGCATGGTGTGCATGGTACAACAAAGCCTTACTATGAACTAGAAATGAATGAAAACATTTCGGCAAGATTTAAATGAGATTGCCAGACTAAAGAGCGTTCTATTGGCATGCTGTAGAGCTCTGCCATTCACTGTTTATTGTAGAACTAATTAATGACTTGGATGAAGAAAAGGAAGACTGTGTGTTAAGTTAGCAGCTGGCTTAAAGCTGTATACTATCACCATTCATGAGATGATGCAACTGAGATTCAAAAAGATTTTCTGATTTTGCTGGGCTGGAAAATGCCCAAATAAGGATTGAAATTGAGTGGAGATGGATGTAAAATACCCTTAAGCTCCATAGCATCCATCATCATCCAAGGACAGACAGGGAAGCAGCACATGCAGATAAAGCTTGCACTTCTCTGCAGGCTCAGGGAGAATCCTCAGTGGCTTGGACCCAGCACAGGAGAGGCCACTGCCACACATTTGCCCTTGGCATGGTCCCCAGAATCATGCATTGAATCCCGAGAGCAACATTTTCTGAGATATTCTGGCAAATTGGAGTGTATGTTGGTGAGGGCCCCCAGAAGGACAAAGGAGCTGCAAGTCCTAATGCAAGGAACTCAGGACCTGAGACAGTCGAGCTCAGAGAATACGTAAAGGGAAGTGACATGGGGCTGCATCCTAACATTTCAAGAACTGCGACATTGAAAAAAAGCATTGGATTTACTGATGTGTTCTATTACATGGAACCAAGCCCAATAGCTACGTTTGAACGTGAGAGTTTGGATCAGTGCAAAGAGGAGCTTTTTTTTCTTTTTCTTTACTTTTCCTTTCTCTTGTCTTGTCTTTCCTCCTTCCTTCCTCTTTCTTCTTTCCCTTTTTTTCTTTCCTTTTCTTTTCTTTCTTTCTTTTTTTTTTTTTTTAGTTGGGATCTTTCTCTGTTACCCAGGCTGGAATGCAGTGCTATGATCATGGCTTATTGTAGCCTAGAAATCCTGGGCTCAAGCAATCCTCCTGGCGGAGCCTCCAAGTACCTGAGACTACAGATGTGCATCACCATGCCTGGCTAATTTTTTTAAAAATTAGAGATGGAGTCTCACTGTGTTGCCCTGGCTCCTCTCAAACTCCTGGCCTTAAGTGATCCTCCCACCTTGACCTCCCAAAGTGCTGAGATTACAGGCATAAGCCATCACACCCAGCAAACAGGGTTTTCTAGTACAGCAGCTCAGAAATGACAGAATCTGTCCATTGAGGGGAGAAGTGGCCAGAACAAGTTGGATACAGATAGTTTCTAGACGGTGTGGGTTGGGCCAAGGGATGTCTCTGATCCCCTGCAGTTCTACACCTCTATAAACCCTGATGGAGGTGAGTGCTAGAGCGAAGCCAAGGCAAGGGATGGTTTCATTCATTTGTTAGTGCAATCAACAAACATTTGTTATGTTCCAGGTACTGTTCTAGATGCTGGGGATATAGCCATGAACCCAACAGAGACCTTCGGAAATCACATCAGCAGCTGGGGGGGACTAACTGCATTGGGGCGTGAGGGAATTTTTTGGAGTGATGGAAATGTTCTGTCTATTCATCAACACAGGTGTATACATTCATCAAAACTCATTGGATTGTACTTAAAATAGATACATTTTGTTTTATGTAAGTGATACCTCAATAAATCATTTCATCTCAGTGGGAGGAGAGAGACAGTCATCAGATAGACAAATCTGAGCGGTGGAGGGGACATGTGTAATGAGCCAGCTTTCATGGGCAGGAGGCAAGCATCATGGCGCGGGAGGACAGAGGAAGGGAACACCGCTTCAGAAAGGATTTTGCCCATTCTTTGTCTCCCCCAGGAGTATGAGTGCCTGGAGCAAGAAAACACCATGCTGCGCAGAGAGATTGGGAAGCTGACGGAGGAGCTGAAGCACCTGACAGAGGCACTGAAGGAGCATGAGAAGATGTGCCCACTGCTGCTCTGCCCCATGAACTTTGTGCCAGTGCCTCCCCGGCCGGACCCCGTGGCCGGCTGCCTGCCCCGATGAAACCGAGGACACTCCTCTGCCCAATGAGGAGGCTTGGTTGTTTTCATACCTGAGAGGAAGGGTTTCCCTTCACAATTGTATACAGGGGGCACCTGTGGCCAGGCCTCCTCCTGGGAGCTCCAGGACCAGCCAGCTGTGTCCCCTGCAGACTGGGCTCAGCACGACGTCCAACAGGCCCCAGACTCACAGAGCCCTTGTGCAAGATCCAGCATGGAGGCCACCCTTAGGAGTGGCTTCTCATCCACCCTGGCAGCTAGTAGGTTCTGCTGCTATGCAGAGCCATTTCCTCTAGAATTTGGATAATAAAGATGCTTATTGTCTTTCCTTTCTCCAGTTCTTGGAATTTAGAGGCACAATACACTTCGTCTTCCTGGAGAGGTCATCTTCTGACTGCTCGGGGTGTTCTGTGGCTCATGGGGCTTACCTCCCTGCCTGGCTGCTCTCCCACAGCCACATCCACGGCAGACAGGGGAGGTGGCTTTAGGGGGCTGTATTGCCACTTCTAGGCCTTCAGAAATCTTTGACCCAGCTGGATCACAGAGGTGCATGCTGGGTGCGACCCGCGTCTGTGTCATGCTTTGCACAGCCTTCCACCTTGGCCAGCTCTCACACCCATGCTGCACTGGCATGGAAGATTTTTCTATTCCAGGTTGGTTTTCTCAACTGCACCGTCCACTCCCAGGTCACCTTCTTGTTCTATAAGTTCTTGGGGGATATAGGATAGGGGAGGAACTTTGGATTAGTTGGAATCACAACTGAGTGGAGAAATTTGTCTCTTTATTTAAACAGATATTTGGGTAGATGAGAAGAGGACCAATTTCTCTTGAAAAGCCCTGTCTACCCAACTCTCGTCTTTCAGGAAAAACAGAACCAAGCCAGGATGAAGCTGGCCCCAGCAAGGAAAACCAACTGGGAAGATGCTCCCCGTCCTCCAATTCTCTTTTTTCCCTGGAAGAGAGGTGGTTCTGGAGGGTGGAGCCATTCTGTCATAAAGGGAACAAGAAATGGGAACAGAAAGGAAAGTGCTTGGTTGTAAATGTAGATGGTTAAAGAAGAAAAGAAACAAGAAAGAAATAGAAGGCAGCCCCTCCCAGGGGTGAAGGACTTGCTGACTGTTGGCTACTCCTCACAACCCCCCCTTTCCTATGGAGGGTTCCCTTTCCTTCTGGAGGCCTGCCTGGTCTCTAACACTCACAGGCTGAAGGCTGCAAACTTGCCCTTGTCAGACGTGTTGGAAGGCTGCTGTTGGAGAGCAGGGCTCATGCCTGCTGGGAGTTGAGGGGCAGAAAGAATGATGCAAGTTTTTAGTGAAAGAGACATTAAAATCATCCATTCTGACCCCTCCACTTTGCAGAGGAGGGGCTCAGGTGCAGCGAGGGGAAGAGACTTGCTCCAGGTTCCCCACGGGACAGCAGCAGAACCAGGCTGAGACCTCAGGTGGTCTCCGTTCTAATCCTCTGTGAATTGAGTCAGGCTGATGCAACAAGGAGGTAAACTGGGTGCAGCTCAGCTAGTGTGTAAATGTGGCCAGTCCTTCTGTCTGCACAGTCCAGATGAGCACCCTGTCTGTGATGGTGGACTTGGAGCCAGTGTCCCAGGGGTCTCTGCAGCTGTGAGTAGGAACGTACAAAGTGTATGCCTGGCACATGCAGGAGTTTCGCTGCTGCTGACTTTCAGCTCCAGGAATGTGTGGCCCTGCAGGAGTCTCGCCCTGATCCTGCAGAAGTTCCAAGATTTCCAGGCTTGTGGACTCCTCTGGCTGACCCCACTTCCAAAACCCAGCTGCCCTGACTGTCCGCTGACCTGCTCCGACCCTTATGGTCATTGCTGTTCTACTGCCTGCTCCCCTACTCCACTGAAAACCCCAGGGTGCCCAGGCCCACTGGCCTCATTGGCCTGAGTATCCTTTAGCCCTGTCCAGCCTGACCTCATGTGATCCCTAGCTTGGCGTCATCATCCTTGTTAGTCCCCTAGCTTCCATTTGCTGTGCGCCCTCAAGGCCTTGCAGTCCCCCAGCCCCTCTACTCTGGCTGGGAGGCTGGGTAGGAGAGGGTCCATGGGGGATGAGGCAAGGGACTGTGTCCCAGAGGTGACAGTGCATCACTTCCCCACGATTCAGTGTCCAGAACTTAGTCACCTACCCCCATCCAGCTACAAGGGAGGTCAGGAAATGAAATTTAGTCAAGCGCTCAGTGAGAGGAAGAACTGGGTTTGGTGAATATCTGTCAGGCTCTACCATAAGATCCAGCCTTTGCTCCCACCCCCTCACTGGAACTGCCTCCTTGCAGTTCACCAGTAAGCTCTGGTGACTAAATCTAATGGTCACATCTCAAGTCTTCTTTTCCTTTAGTTCCCAACAGCCTGTGACAACAGCTTTTACCTTTCTTCTTTGTTCTACCTGCTTCTTCTCAGCCATCATCTATCCCTATGCTGATAACTTTCCCATCTGTACCCAGAGCTCAGCTCTCTCTCCAAGGGGCAGACCTGTGGATCCATTCAGCTGCCTGTTAGGTGTCTCTCAGAGGATGTCTCACAGCCCATCCCACTCAGCATGGCCCAGGATACACTCATGATCTCATTGCCTTCCCCTCAAACAGGCTTCTCAATCTGTTTTTACCTATTTAATCAAAGGTCCGTCACCCACCTGGCTAGAAACCTCTTGATTTCTCTATGTTCCCAAGCTAATCTACCATGTCCCGTGGATTCTGTCTCCTAAATATCTTCCAGATCCAGCCACTTTGCTGCAATATGTTAATTGCTTTATCTGTGATTAAGAACTTCATTCAAATTAGCCACTGAACTCAGGCGTCTTTCTCCCTAGCTGCTGTGTTGAGCTTGAGGTTGAACTTGAATTTTGGGGAGATCAAGACTGCCTCCGCTTTCAATGGGAAAGCAATAAATTTGGAAGCAGGGAACCAAAACGAAGCAGCCCATGATGCTGGGGGTCAAGGTCCCTCCAAGATAACTTGTAATGGGACCAGAGTCCTCAAAAACAAATGTCCCCTGGGCTTACTCATGGCTGCAAAAGTAAAAATTCTGGAGAGTATAAGCCTGAGAAAGTGCTGTATTCTTCCAGGAGGGACTAGGGGAGTAGACAAGCTGCTGAGGACTGGATTTGATTGGTTCTATTCACAGCCGCTGGGCACCAGGCCTTGTGCTGTGCATCTGCATCTCAAGTCTCAGAACGGCTGCCTGCTGAGCTTGGGGAAGGAAGGCAGCCTGAGAACGGCCCGGCCCGCTCGGCAAAGAAAGTGTCAGAGAGGGAGGAAGTCCCTCCTTCACACCCACACAGCCACACCACTTCCTGTCCACAATTCCACCCTGTATTGCACCAGCCAGCCTTGAACCTTGGGGTTTCCACTCAGTAATCAGGACCCAGTTTTGGCCCCAAATCTTGGTTAAGAATGATGACTCTCACAGACAGGAAAGTGAGAATCCCAAAAGCCCCTCTCTTCTTTCCCATCAATGCTAGGGTCTCTGCCCCCTGCGGGGGTATTTACTGACACAGGGCTGTGGGCTTTGCCCCAGCAAGAACTAGAAAAAAAAAGGGAGGCCCCAGCTATCAGTGACACCCCTTCCCTCCCTGGAGGCTCAGGAGGTCCTGGCAGGGTCACCGTGCTGCAGGAAGGAGGCTTGTAAAAGTGAACCAGGGAGCAAAAAGGAAGAAGCAAGAATGGAGAGGAGAAAGGAGAGAAGGAAGGGAAGGAAAGAGGGATGGAAAAGGGAAGGAAGGAATGGGGATCCTTGTTCTCTGAACCTAAGCCATCCCTTCTCCTGGGGAGGGTTTGCTGAATCCATAGGAGGGTGTGCTGGGGGAAGTTCCCCCATGCCCCCATAATGCTGCATAATTTGAGGTTTGAGGGTGTGGCCAACCAAGGCCCCAAACTCTGGAAACTCTTGTATGCTTGGAGTCATGGGAACTTTTCTGGAGGACCCATTTGGAAATGGACCATCTTGATGAAAGTGTCCCACCTTATCTATCTGGGACAAAGAAGATAGGTGTGGTCAACACTATCACCATGGACACCATCACCACGAGCGTGACCCACACCAAATGTTTGTATTTAGCCGTGGTGGTGCGCTTGGCATGGTATGCTTAAAGGGCTTGAACCCTAAGTCCAAGGCTGTGCTCAGGACAAATGGACCCTTGAAACAGATCACCTGCTCTCTTGGGTGTTCTAGCATAACTTTTTCTGGTATGATATTCTTAAGAAGACCAGAAATATCATCACAGATCAGAACACAGGCTACTAGCCCAGAATCTAACCACAGACCTGAGGGAAAGTGCAAGGGAGAGTCCAATGTTTGCATTCTACCACACTGTCCTGAAAGGCCAGAGATGAGCTCTGGAACTTCCCTGATTTCCCTTAATAACCTGCTACTTATCTGTTCATTTCTAAGTCAAGACTCATCTGGAACTGGTGTAAGTTTTCAGTTGCCTTGTGCAGGATATAAGCTTCTGCCGTGCTCTGAAATTGGCCCCTGTGTTGTCTGAACTTGGGGGTGACAGGTTCTTGGACAACGTGCCATCATTGCTGTTGCCCAGAAGCCTGGGAGGAAGGACCATTTTCCAAGCATCCTCAGCTTTCACAGAGCTTCCTCAGGCTTTCCTTCAGGCTAAAGACCAAAAAGTACCTTCCAGAATGTCACAAACCCACAGAAGGCTCAATTCACCAGGCAGTACTTTTTGAAATTGAGAGAGAAAGAAAGTTTGAGAAACACCAGTGGCGGCCAGCAACCTGAGGCTGAGAGTGGAAAGAATAAGTGAAAGTACCTCCCAGCAGTTCTTTAATTGTTACAGCTAATTTGGAAATTAGCTGTAACAATTTGGAATATGGAATCTTTATTAGGAAAAAATTATTTATGCTAATTGTAAATAATATTAATTGTAAACATTAATTAAATAATTTATGCAGATCATAAATAATAATCCTATTACTTTCAATAAACTGTTTTTATAAAAATAAATACTAATATAAAAAGAATTAAAATAATGATTAATGATTCATCATTATTAATTTACAAATTATTGTTCAAACAATGAATGGTTAAGTGCCATTCATTGTTGATGAGTTCATTGTTGATGAACAAGTAATGAATTCTGCGTGTTGTAGGGAAACAAGATACACAAGGGAAAGACACATTCCCCCACCCACATATACCTTAAGGGGCGCCTTTATCACATAACTTCCAAAATCTCACCTCTAGACCTGGCTCATTTTCATCAGAGGAAATCTAATGCTTTCCCCCACCTGGTCTGAACAGGGAACATGCCTACTGAGATTGTAAGCAACAGATTACAATGGATTGGAAGCAGTATTCATTCCTATATGCCTGGTTGCTTAGCACCATGCCTACCACATGGTAAGCATTAAAAAAAATTCTGTGTGACTGATTGAATGAATGGGTACCCCCTCCGTAGTCATCTTCAACCCAGTTAAGCCCTCATCCTTACTACAATCCCTACAAAATCACTTTCATATTTGTGATGTGAATTTCTCATTGTTGTTCCCCCATTTAGAAGCATGGACATAACGTACTTTCTTTGCTCATATAATTCATCGTCAAGATCAGTTTGCCTGTTGTAAATATGGAGTTCCCATAAATCAGCGGAGACGTTGCTTAAGAAAGGCCTTGTAATACCAGTGATAAAAGTGACGATAGATTGATGATGATGGTGGAGATGTGAGACAGAAATAAACACAGGACACAAATCTCTTCAGTTGTTTAATTTCATTTAAATGCTGTAAATATAGTTATCACATTTCTATCTGTTCTACATCATTACACATAAGTCCTTAATATTTGCTTAGGATTACTTCATTTATCATATGTACACAGAGGAGTTAGGTACACAAATCACCCGTGGTCCTGGCCAGAGGAGACAAAAAGGAAGGAATTTGACAGTTTGGCCATGTAGGGAAAATGTGCAAGAGAAAACTATTCATTGTCTAGAGGACACCCCTCAGGTTATCTGATAATAGGCCTGCAGCCTCTTTGAGCTTTGACAACTCTGTCAATTGTAGCTGATTGTAACAATGCAAAATCATTATCTATAGACATGCAAATTATGTCCTGCCCATAGAAGAGCAATTTCTTTTCCTCCTCCCTCTCCCTCGGAAAGACCAGTTTGCCTCCATTTGTACATTTGTACATTCATTTCGATATTCCAAATCTGGAAACATGCCTGTTTTTTCAGATTATCTTTTGAACTAGTTACAACCGCTTGGCTCCCTCATTGATTAATGATTTTCAGTAAATAAAACTCTTAACACCTGTATATTTCATATATAAATAAAAGCATAATTTTGCCTTTTTTAAAAAAAAATTTTAAACAGTGTCAAATGAAGCTAATGTTTTCGGAAGATGCACAGAAACACTGAGAAAGCCAGGGCATGTATCGACTGTGTAATTTCCAAGGAGCAGAGACTTCCCGCGTCACCTCACCTGTTCTGCTGTTATGGGCTGCCTTATCCTGAATCGGGTCCTCATATCTGCTATTCCTCCCCTTCATTTCTCTCCAACTCCTAAGTACCTTTAGGGCACAGGCTAGACATAGCTTCCTCGGAAGACTTCTGTGATCTCTGACAACTTTGAGAGAGGTTTTTCACATGTGCTTCCCTTGACTCTGAATCACAGCACACATTTCATTATATATATTTTTTGAGATGGCGTCTTGCTCTGTTGCCCAGGTTGGAGTGCAGTAGCACGATCTCAGCTCACTGCAACCTCCACCTTCCGGGTTCAAGCGATTCTCCTGCCTCAGCCTCCCAAGTAGCTGGGATTACAGGTGTGTGCCACCACACCTGCTAATTTTTGTACTTTTAGTAGACAGGGTTTTACTATGTTGGTCAAGCTGGTCTTGAACTCCTGACGTCAGGTGATCCACTCACTTCAGCCTCCCAAAATGCTGAGATTACGAGCGTGAGCCACCTCACCCAGTCATATTGTTGTTGTTTATTTAAGTAAATGAGTAAACAAATGACTGTGTCCTGATGTGAAAGATGCCACAAGCATCTTTTATCTACCTCTTCTGGTGTCTGGTGTCTGACTTCAGTGAGAAAAACGCCTTGGGCCTCAGTGAAATCTTTGTGGTAGCATTTTCCTCTCCTCTTCCGCGGTGGACGCATCACCTTCTTTCTTTATTTCCACATGCTTGGGAACCCTTACTAACCATCTGTTCCATCTTTTCTGTTTCTTATTTTTCTGTTTGTCTTTCTTGCTTCCCTCCTTTATCCTTTCCTCTTTAAATAAACTGCAGAACACATACTCAAACCTGTATTTGTGAACAAGCACTTTGAAGGTAGCAAGATCCCAGTTCTGTCCTCCCAGAGGCCAGGGACACTTTGTGGGCAACTCCCTGAGGTTGACCTGTGAGTGACCTTGAGGCCAGTGTGAACAGGCCCTTCCCACCTCCAAACGAAAACGGTAGCCTGTGCTCCTGCAAGGCATCTGACCCCTGTAGAAACTAGGAAGGTAGAAAATTGCAGAAAACTAAGAGGCCCTCTGGAACCCAGAGCTGACTGAGCAAATCTGTGCACTTACCTGGACCAATTCTTTACATTAATAAAGAAAAAGATATCGCATTTTAGAAATATCAGGACCCCCTTTCAAACCTGGATTTCAGAAAGGCTCTGCTGTGCAGCCCCATTTCACCCCAGGGCTGCGCAAATGTGGTTGGTGGTCACTGAAGCATCTTTGCCTCCAGCTTATTGGGTGAGAAAATATGGAATCCTGTGTCTTTAAGAACTGAAACCGTCTAGAAACAGGATTTGATACCCTGTAGGAGACAGGAGACTTCCCTTTTGCTGTTCAAGTTTCATCTTCAGTTATCAGGAACTGAGCCGGGGGGCACCAGGACTTGGAGCGACAGCAACATGGGTCTGTGAAGCTGCTGCTCTCTGGAGATGAATACACTTTTTCTTTTTGAATGTACCTCACCACCGTGAAAAGTACGTTTAAGAAAAGTCCCTGGTTGACTCTGCATGCCCCATGGGTTTGCTGGAAAACAGGAGTACCAGCTCGAGTCCGAGATGCTGACCAGTCCCCAGCCTCCCTGGCCTCCCCGGCACGCCCCTGGCCCAGCACTGCTCCTCTCTGCCTGGGGTCGAGCCCCAGTCTGTGCTTGGTGGGAGGGCCAGCTGACTTACAGCAGAGTCAGGGGACTCTCTGCGGAAGGCCACAAAGTTCACTCAACTGAACGATCCAGCCTACTCATTTTGCAGTCGAAGCAATGGAGGCTTAAGCTACCAGCAGCATGCCTCCCAGGACGCCCAGTGTGTGGCAAGGACAGGGATCCGAGTGTCCCGACTTCTGTGCTGTGGTTTTTCTGTCCCTCCTCCGAGTTACCCAGGCCCCTGCTTTTATGCTGGCTGTGTTCCAGTGTGGCTGTGCTGGTATCTTGCTTGCCCCTGACCCCACACAGCTGTTCCATTCTCCACCCTTCTTTGCTCCTGCTCCCTGACGGCTGACTTCCAATTGGCATTAGCCAGTGGGAGGCACCAGTGGGAGACTGAGGGGAAAGGAAAGATAACCTCCCGATGATGGGGGTATTTTTTGTCTGCGCCTCCTTGATTCAGAGGCTTGGCCTGGCAGTGCCTGCTTTCTTCCAGAGCCTAGCTCCTCCTCCACAGCCCCAGTCTCTACTGGGCCTCAGTAATACCACCCTCTCCCTCTGTCCCTCTGGCCTCCATGTGGTAATAGCTTGCACTGTTGAGAGCTCCTGTGTGCCTCCACATCCCTGGTCGGCTCCCTAACCTGGCTCTCCTCCCTGGAAATATCCCTTTATTAAAATCTCTTCAGTAGAACAATGTGAGTAGAATCCTGGAACTGGACTCCACTGGTCAAATTTGTTCCAGCATTCTAAACCAAGGGACAATTGTCTAGGAACTAACAGAGTTCATGCTAAACAACAAAATCGCAGAGAAGATTGCGTTATGTTAGCTCAGCCCTAAGATTTAGCAGCTGTCCAACTAATGCTCAGGGCACACCTTTCTTAGCAGCAGGGTCTGCCTCATGGAGGAAAAACCTAAAAGGCAGCTAGGGTGAGCCTGTCTCTAGCTCTCTGCTCTCTGCCCTGTGAGGCCCACTTGTGGGGACCGAGTTTCTGAGCTCTCTGGAAGGCATGTAGACATCATGCTTCTCTCAACCTCTCTCTCATCCCCACACCATGTAGAAAACTAATCTCTTTCCATTTCCCAAATCCTGGTATATTAAATCATTATCCACCCAGCTTCCCTAGCTGGAAACCAGAGTTAATTGGATTTTTTTTCTTCCATCAAGTCCAGCTGGGTTCATACCCATCCTCTCTTCCATCTATTCTCCCTTCTCTGTACCCTCAGGCATCACCTTGTTTGAACCTGTAGTTCTCAACCAGGATCAAGCAGGGAGTTTTGTTTTCCAAATTCAGATGCTTACGTGCACACCCAGACGCTGGCGCTGTGCAGTGGCATCTCCTTTGAGAAGCCTCCCTCAGTGACCTCATCAGAGCTCTTCTTTCTTCCTCCATGCTATTGTAGGAGCTCATGTGTGTCTCTGTCAAAATATTGGTCTTATTTTTTCTATTTTAGATTCATTGTATTTTTAAAATTCCATATAAATTTATATCCGAATCAGCTTGTCAATGTCTAAAAACTCCACCTGTTTTCACACAGGATTGTACTGAATCTCTAGATCAGTGTTGGGGGAACTGACATCCTGCTAATAGTGAGTCTTCCATTCCATGAATCTGATGATACATCTATTCATTTATTTAAATATTCTTTAATTTTTCTCAGTGACTTTTTTTTTTTTGAGACAAGGTTTTGCTCTGCCACCCAGATGGAGTGGGAGGATGGAGTGCAGTGGCATGATCCTCTAGGCTCAAGAGATCCTGTCACTTCAGCCACCTGAGTAGCTGGGTCTTCAGGTGTGCATACCATGCCCGGCTAATTTTTGTATTTTTTATAGAAATGGGGTTTCACCTCGTTGCCCAGGTTGGTGTCGATCTTCTGGGCTCAAGTGATCCACCTGCCTTGGCCTCCCAAAGCTCTGTGACGACAGGCATGAGCCACCACGCCCAGGCTCTGTTATTTTTTATAATCTTCAGTGTAGAAGTCTAACAAATCATTCATTAAATGTATTCCTTAATATTTCATGCTTTCCAAGGCTATTACAAATGGGATTTATAAAATTTTAATTTTTCAGTTGTTTGTTGCTAGTATATTTATTTTTGTATATCACCCTGATATCCTTTAACCTTGCTACATTTACTTATTACTTCTAGAAGGATTGGGATTTTTTTTAAGATTCCATAGGATTGTTCAGGTAGACAATCATGTTACTTGTAATTAGAGAAAAGTTCACTTTTCTTTCCAACCTTTATGACTCTTATTTCTTTTCGATGCCTTAGACATCGCTAGGGGCTGCAGCATAGTATTTCACAGATATGTTAAGAGCAGTTATCCTTTCGTTGTTCCCTGTCTTAGGGGAAAGCATTCAGTCTTTCACAATGATGTTGTTAGCTGTAGTTTTCATCCGATTTGCCCTTTGTCAAGTTGAAGAAGTTCCCGTCTATTCTTAGGTTGCTGAGAATTTTTATCATAAAGGGATATTCATTTTGTCAGATGCTTTTTCTGCATCAATGGAGATAATTATTTGATTTTCTCTTTTATTTTGTGGAGAATTATTAATATATTGTAATACATTTATTTATTTATTTATTTATTTATTTATTTATTTATTTTGAGATGGAGTCTTGCTATGTTGCCCAGGCTGGAATATGGTGGCAGTTCACAGGTGTGATCATAGTACACTACAGCCTCACACTCCTGGGCTCAAGTGATCCTCCTGCCTCAGCCTCTCCAGTAGCTGGGACCACAGACATTGACTGATTTTTTAATGCTGAGTCAACCTTTCATTTGGTTGTGCATATTCTTTTTATATATTGCAGATGCAATTTGCCAGTCTTTTGCTGAGAATTTTTGCATCTATGTTCATGAAGGATATTGGTCTGTAATGTTTTTCTTAAAGTGTTTTTGTCAGATCTTGGTGTAAAGTTTTATTTTTTACATTACAGTTTAATTTTTTATTAAAAAAACACATAATTTGAAAATTCAATAGTGCTAGAAGGATTATGGAACAATTAGAATTACTTACAGCAACAAACAACAGAAAAACCCAAAATATTTGTGCTTAAGATTTGTATATATTTTCATACAAAAGCAGACTAAGAGGAAGGGAGCCAAGCTGGGGGGGCACTCCACTGTATCATTAAAGGCCCAGGCTCATTTTTTTTCTGTTCATCCTTAAGGTCATATTCCAAGATGGTTGCCAGAACTCCATCCATCAGCTCCACATTCCAGGCCAACAGCAAGAGAAAGGAGAAAAAAAGAAAAGGGTGTCTGCTCCTGACTTTTACAGAGCCTTTTCCAGAAGTCTCACATGACCTTTCTATTTATGCTTCATTGGGCATCATTTTGTCATATGACTTTATTTGCAAGGAAGGCTGGGAAGTGTAATCTCTCAGCTGGGGCTATTGCCCAGGATTCAGTTACTAAGGAAGAAGGAGAGGATGGATGTGACATTATACTAAGCAGGACACAAAAAGAGTACATAGTATATGATTCTAATTCATAGTGACAGAAAACTCATCATTGGTTGCAGACCAGGATTGAATGAAACAAAGTACAAGGAAACTTTTTGGGATAATGAGAATCTTGTGTGTCTTGACTGTGGTGATGGTTATATGAGTATATAAGTTTATCAAAATTCTTCCAAATGCATACTTAAAATAGATGCATTTTTGCACATAAACTATATCTCAATAATGTTATGGAAAATCCCAATGCTGTAACATAACTACTCTTAAATTTTGTTCATTTCAAGTCTTTTTAAATTTGCTTATCTTTACATAGCTGAAATTGGAATGCACATGCTGACTACTGTCACTTGCTTTTCTCACTTTACATCATAAAATTTTCCACACTGCTATATTAATCTTCATAACCATAATTTTTAAATGACTATATAATCCTTTGGGAATTTAAAATGTAATATATACAGACGGTAAAAAAAAATCAAAAGTACCAAATAATACACAGTGAAAGTAATTCTTCCCCCAGCTCTGGCCTTTAAGACATTTATTTGGTGGCTCACGCCTGTAATCCCAGCACTTTGGGAGGCCAATGCGTGCAGATTGCTTGAGTCCGGGAGCTCAAGACCAGCCTGGCCAACATGGTGAAACCTCGTCTCTACAAAAAATACAAAAACTAGCCAGGCATGGTGATGTGTACCTGGGGTCTCAGCTACCTAGGAGGCTGAGGTGGGAGGATTGCTTGAGCCCAAGAAGTTGAAGCTGCAGCGATCCATGTTTGTGCCCCTGCAGGCTACCCTGGGTAACAGAGTGAGATTCTGTTTTTTTAAAAAAGACCCTTTACTTAGAAGCAGTGGATATTCCAGGTTCTGAGATATACAGCCAGCAATATTCTGTGCACATAAAGATATACATGAAGATCTTCTCCTCTTCTTTCAGGCACAAATGAAATAATACTAGATATAGTTGGCCTTCTGTATCTGAGAATTCCACATCTGTGGATTCAACCAACTGTGAATTGATAATATTTTTAAAATCCAATATGACAATAAACAATACAAATAATAAACAACATAGTATAACAACCACTACATAGCATTTACATTGTATTGGGTATTATAAGTAATCTAGAGATGATTTAAAGTATATGGAGGATGTGCATAGGTTATATACAAATAGTATATACCATTTTCTATAAGGGACTGAGCATTTTCAGACTTTGGTACTCTTGCGTTGTTCTTGAACCAATCCCCTGTGGATAGGGAGGGAGATGGTATTTCCTTTCTCACATAATACATCTTGGACACTATCTCATGTTCACACATTGAGACAGGCCCTATTCTTTTCAACTACTGCATAATACTCTATGATATTAGAGTATCATGTGGATGTTCTATAATTTATTGAACCAATAATTGGTAAACATTCAGGGTTTTCCCAGTTCTTTTTTCTATTATACATGCCACAAGATGTAATGAAGTTTTGACTCAGCTACCAAGTTATAATAGATGCTACTTTCTAAAGGAAGCGCTAGGGACTACAGAAGAAGTTTAAGACCAGTTGCCTGACTGTTGAAACCTCTCAGTTACACTGAGGATATAAAAGAGCGGAGACAGGAGAAGACTGTAAAGGAATTCGTGAGAGCTTCCTTCTTCCCCTGAAGTCAAGAAAGGAGTATCCAACAGGTAACTCAAGAAATGGCCTTGTTGCTCCTCCTGATCTGGAGGCCAGCTGCTGAGGTCATGGTGTGTGAACTCACACACTCGATCTGTTCTTGAGGCCAAATCCCAACAAGGTCTAGTACTGGCTGTCCTCAGAACACTGCCACTTGCTCAGAGAGAACCAGCCCTTCTAGCATCACTGGGCGCAAAGCAAAAACTCTGAAAGTCAAGTCACTGCCAATGATGACAATATCCAACAGGTGCTTCTTGAACTTCAGTGTGCATTGAAAGCACCTGGATATCTTGCTAAATTGCAGCACCTGGCCCAGGAGAATCAGGAACTGAAGATTCTGCATGTCAATCAAACTTCCAGGTGATGCCAATGCTCCTGGTCTGTAGACCAAACTTTGAATGTAGAGGACTTACAAATACATCCCACGTAATACATTCCAAAGCCAAAGTCACTTTATAAAAGTGTTCTTTTGGGTTATCTCATTCATTCAGAATAATTGAGGTAGGGAGGATATTCTGAAAATTTGAAGAAGTAAATTATTTAAAAATTGTAAACCACGGCCGGGTGTGGTGGCTCACGCCTGTAATCCTAGCACTTTGGGAGGCTGAGGTGGGTGGATCACCTGAGGTCAGGAGTTCAAGACCAGCCTGGCCATCATGGTGAACTCTCATCTTAAAAAAAAAAAAAAAAAAAAAAAAAATTCTAAATCACAAATGCCGTTTTCATTTTATTTTTCGAAAGCTATGTATTTTCATTGCATGGAGTGACAGAGATTGACAAGAAGGGGGTTCTGTGAATCTACCTCAATGAAGAGACAAGCATGATTTGAAATTTCTAGGTCTGGTTTTTTTTAACTAAACTCAAGACCCTTGAAACAACTTGAAAATGCTGAATTCTCTCCCAGGGCATGAACTTGGATCGCTGCAGCTTCAACTTCTTGGGCTCAAGCAATCCTCCCACCTCAGCTTCCTAGGTAGCTGGGACCACAGTACACACCACCATGCCCGGCTAGTTTTTGTATTTTTTGTAGAGATGAGGTTTCACCATGTTGGCCAGGCTGGTCTTGAGCTCCCGGACTCAAGCAATCTGCCTGCCTTGGCCTCCCAAAGTGCTGAGATTACAGGCATGAGCCACCAAGTAAAGGGTCTCAAAGGCTGAAGCTGGGGAAGAAATACTTTCACTGTGTCTTATTTTGTACTTTTGATTTTTTTTTACTGTCTGTATATATTACATTTACATATATATTAAGTGCTACAGCTGATTTTTCATGCAAGTAACAGCCATTTTTAGGGTTTTTTTTAAAGCTCTCCTTTATTGTATTCTCATGTATACATTGAATAAATGAGTAAATAGTTGAGTTCCTTTGCATATAAATTAGTTCCCTCATAAATGGCA
This sequence comes from Cacajao melanocephalus, assembly GCA_963573385.1. Lineage (NCBI taxonomy): Eukaryota > Metazoa > Chordata > Mammalia > Primates > Pitheciidae > Cacajao > Cacajao melanocephalus. Next base: position 23,202 of record CAUYLG010024525.1, on the reverse strand, counting down.
CAAAAGTAAGCTTTGGTCCCATCACTGAGTTGTTACAAAGTCTGTGCACTGTCCAGACAAATGACACTTTTCTAAGACCTGAGCCAGGCCTGACACCAGTTTCCTTCCCATGTGCCACATGCCCAAGAATTAGTCAGGGTTGAGGGAGTGTGTTTTCCTGAACAAGGCTGAGCAATCATTTTCACTGCTCTGCAAAGACAGCTGGTAGGGGCCCGCTTATTATCACACCCGCCTGCCTGTGTAGGGGTGCAGTGCGTAAAGAGGGTTACCAGAGAAGTGAAGAGGCTGCTTCTGGAGCCTGCTAGGTAAATTACTGTGTGTTTTCTCCCTGAGTCATCAGGGCAGGGAGAAGGCTGGAGGAGTGGGGTTTTCCTGCCAGTATTTGGGTTTTCTTTGGGTGTGAGAGGATGCAAATGGCTCTGGCAACCAGGCCTACACTGCCTCATTTGCATGACGATTTACATGGCTGAGGCTTGGATGCTCAAGAGTAGGCATTTTTTTAGGGTGTTTAGGCAGATTCATCCTTTATGCATATGTATGCAAGTAAGGAGTTGTGAGGAGTGAAGAAGGATCAGGGAACTCTGTTTTTGGCTGTTACCCCATTTCTGCATTTCCACCAGCGATGCCAGCTGCTGATGTCATCATAGCTGTGAAGTCGCAGCATCTAACAAGGGTCTGCCTTACGAAGAGCTTTATCTGGGGCTCTTGGAGTTAGAGAGGAAGAATGTGAAGAGAACTAGTAAGCACAGCCTTGGCTTTTGAGGAACTGGCAGGCAGGAGCAGAAGAAAAGACAGATCCTGAGAACCCTTATGAAGGAGCTTCTGTGCAAATGGGTGTAGAGGGCACAAGGTGGTGACCACGTGGAAAACTTAGGTGCTATGGCCTGGGGAAAAGCAGAGATGAATTCATTGTGCCCTTGAGGTCTCAATTTCCTCCTGGTACAGTGAAACTAATAATACCTCCCTTGCTCAGTTGCTTTGAGGATTAAATAAGATTATGAATGTAAAATGCCTAGAACAGTGTCCGGCTCTAAGTGCTATCTGTCATAATATTAATTACCATTAATAAGATGAAACCATGGAGCAACCAAGATTCTGTCTTGCATATTCTACTTCTTTGCTGCCTTTTTCATTGTGAGAAAAGCCTGCCTTGAGCTCCCTTGCTCCTTGAAACCTTGGCTTTTCTTTGGGATCTGCAATATCAATGAATGGCTGGACAGACTGCAAGGTGCCATCTGTGACCCCCAAACAGGACAGGCCAAAGTGTGACTGAGTAGCTCACTTGAGGGTAAAACCTGGGACTACAGCCTCAGGGACAGCGTAAGTTCCCACCCCGCAACCAGCAGGCTGTAACGAGTTGGGAAATTGGGGCTCCATGGGAGAGTAGAAAGAGCGCCTAGAGTTCCTAGAGTTCTAGGAATGTTTGGTTCTAGGATTAGAACAAAACTGCATTCAAATCTTGCCCCTGTCATGAGGTGTATAACTTTGAGCAAGTTGTTTAACCTCTTTGTGCCTCGGTTTCCTGATCTGTTAAATGGGGATGATAATAGTACCTTCCTCATAGGGATGGTGTGTGAATTGAAAGTGTTAACACATATAGTTGTCTCTCAGTATCTTTGGGGGATTGGTATCTTTGGGTAAAGAGAAGCCAAATACTGGCAGGAAAACCCCGCTCCTCCAACCTTATCCCTGCCATGATGACTTGGGGAGAAGCCACACAGTAATTTACCTACCAGCCTCCATGGACATCAAAATCCAAAGATGCTCAGGTCCCTGATATAAAATGGCTTAGTATTTGTATTAACTTACGCACATCCTCCTGTATACTTTAAATCAACTCCAGGCTACTTATAATTCCTAATACAATACAAATGATATGTAAATAGTTGTTATACTGTATTGTTTAGGGAATAATAACAAGAAAGAATGTCTGTAGATATTCAGTACAGACGTTTGGTTTCTTAAAAATATTATCTATCCACAGTTGGCTGAACCCATAGACATGGAGGGCTGAATGTACAAAGTACTTGGAATGGTACCTGGCTCAGAGTAAACCCAAGACAAACGTTAGCTATTCTCATTTAGTGAGATCCTTGGATGTGAAAATTTGGCTTTTGATCATTTTTGACGGGGGGGTGGGTGACTAGGGTGTGTAAGGTAGTGTGTGAAGGGTGTGTGGGCAAAGGACTGAGGACCTCCAGGTGGGCAAGCAGAGACCTCCACTTACCATGGTCTATGCGTCTTTAGAGAAGGAAAGGACAAAGATAGCGGCTGGGATGGAGAAGGACGGGCTTGTGCAAAGTCAAACACACTTCCCAAGCACTCTCACTAATATCCTGGCAGCTTCCACAGATCTCAAGGCCCTGCCCAGGCCACCATCTCCTCATCCTGCAGAGGGAGAATGGCTTGTATCTGCGTGACCCTTCTGTGAACCACACCTGCCAACTCCAGCCTGTGCCGGCTCCTCCTTGGGTACACTGGTGCATGAACCTTGCCCTGGGGATATTTGACTTCTACCACTATTTTACCTTCTTTCCATTTCTGCTTTACTAAAAAAAAAACTGCTGAATTATATGTATTAATATTTGTATAAGTCATCTTAGATTATTCCTGGAATAGGGAGAGAATAAAGAAATAAACCACCTCATTTCTAGAGTTCTTATTTAACTTTCTTCAAGTTTTTATAGCAGTAGTTTTCCAATCTGTTTTTCAGAGGATTCCCCTTTTAAAAAATGAAATCTTTTCTAGAACCCCTAATATATATAAGCAGCTTGATCAGGTTAAAGCAGAGAAAAGGACCTCAGCACCCCCCACCCTGCTCACCCGCCAGCCACCCCCCGCCTGCCCCACCTAACCCCTTGTCCCCTAAGGCATCTTCACCAAGTCCTATCCCTGAGGAGCACTGTTTGTAAACTATGCGTCCACTCCATGGAAACCACACTGCAATGTTTGGTATATCGTTTTGATGCAAAAATAAGGAAGTGAGATGGTTTCCTATGACCTTTTGGACAATTTCCTAATTATTGGTAGATATTAAGTGCTAAAGAATGAATATTAGTTAACCTCTAAGAGGAAATAACAAAATGAACAAAAACAACAGTCCTGTTTACCTTTCTATCACAGAAGATCATCATTTGTGAGTTTAAGCAACAACTGAGCTTTAATCCCCACTGACAGAATGAGAACAGGAGCTAGATGCAGATCTTCCATATGAAATACAAACAAAATACAACTCAAAAGTAGTTTAGAAACTGAATTGTAACTAATAATCAATATAACCTCTACCTCAGCTACCCTGGTCTTCCTCCATACAGGGAATTCTCCATTCCTCAGATTGTCTCTACTTTCCCATCCTTTCCTTTCCATTTAACCCTCTCCTCCAATCCCAGCTACTTCATGAAGCCTCTGTATGATCTATCTAGCCCAAACCCAGTGGCACTGTATTAAATACAGTCTGCTCTATCTTAGGGTGTAGACTTAGTCCCCTCAGTGAAGGGCCGACATGGCATCTGGGCCACTTTCACACAGTGGTCAGCCCCGCCAAGGGCAGTGGACACCCAACCACTGCTCCTTCTATTCTCTCTTTCATTCTCCCTGGTTCTCAAGAGGGTGCCTGCTTCTGAAAGAGTTAAAATTTATATGACTGTGTTGGTAGAAAGACAAATACAAGCTGGGCGCGGTGGTTCACTCTTGTAAACCCAGCACTTTAGAAGGCCAAGGTGGGCAGATCACAAGGTTAGGAGTTCAAGACCAGCCTGGGCAACATAGTAAAACCCCATCTCTACTAAAAATACAAAAAATTAGCCGGGTGTGGTGGGGGGTACCTGTAATCCCAGCTACTTGCGAGGCTGAGGCAAGAGAATTGCTTGAACCCAGGAAGCAGAGGTTACAGTGAGCGGAGATCATGCCATTGCACTCCAGCCTGGGTGACAGTGTGAGAATCTGTGTCAAAAAAAAAAGAAAAAGACAAATGCATTAAATATTATATATTAAAACATTCTCTTTCAACATCAAGGTCATTTTTCTTCTGATTTTAGAAGAAATTAAAATATTTACATAAGCCCCTAAAAGCATGATCGGCCCTTGATGATACTACTGTGCATGTAAGGCTGCCACTTTGCTAGCTATGTGGACTTGGGCAATTTACTTAACTTCTTCTTTAGTTTTCTGATTTGTAAATGGAGATAATAATAGCACCCAATTCGCAGGATGAAATGTCAGCTATGACTTGCCTGTATTGCAAAGTTAAAAATACAGAAACACAAATGATAATATCATCTTGATTTCTTTTTATGCTCTGATCCAATATCAAATCTAGCTTTTCAACTTACTTTTGGCAAACACAGACTTCCTATTTCAAAGGAAAAGCACTGCAAAGAACAAACGAAACCAAACCAAAAGCTCTTCCGAGACATCCAAGGACTCTTGCCAAACAGCAACTTGATGAGTTCACAGTAAATGAATCAGAGACAGTGGTTCAGATTCCCCAAAGTGTCAGAGGGACACGGGAAGGCCGAGGACTCCAGAGAGCCGCTGCCGTGTCAGCCCCACTCTGCCAGCTGAGCAAGAGATCACGATGCCCTCAAGCCCCTCAGACGTCTCCGGATGATCCTTTCCCCCAGGCTCAACTCACATTCTCATTTCACTCTGTCTTCCCCCAGAGAGAAGATGTCACCAAGGAACCCTAACTGGAAACCAGATAGTTACCAGGGTACCCGAAACCCAATATTTGGTTATTACTTCATCCTTGACCTTCATTCCATTCATTCCCAGCTGCAGACAGGTAGGATTTCTAAGGAAGAGCTACAAGGGTAGAGGTGGTGGACTGTCTTTCTGTGATTGATGTTTTCCAGGAACTCAGCTTGTTGCCAGAGAGATGTCACACACTAGAATGTTCCCAGTGACCAGCAGGGGAACTCTGGAACGACTCATGTGAGGACCTGCACCAGGAAAGGGAGGGTTATGGCCTAAAACCACACCCCACCCGACCCCCATTGTATCAAACTGCAACCTTTTCAATGTCAGCTTCAGCCTCTCCCCTTCCCCCACCAGGAAGCCTTCCTAGATGAACCAGAAGCTCTTTTCTACCCCAAGCCACCCTCACACCTCTGACACTTCATTTGCATATGTGGTTAGCTTTTTAATGATATCAGAGCGATCTGTGAACAGCTTCAGCAGGGGGCCCTCTGATGGAATTAAATAAATTAGATGGTTAAATATCTGATTGAGGCCAGGTATGTTGGCTCATGCCTGTAATACCAGCACTTTGGGAGGCTTAGGAGGGAGGATTGATTGAGCCCAGGAGTTTGAGACCAGCTCCAGGCAACATGGTGAGATCCCCATCTCTAAAATATAAAATAAAAATCAGCCAGGTGTGGTGGCAGGTACCTGTAGTCCCAGCTACTCAGAAGACCGAGGTAGGAGGATCGCTTGAGCCCCAGAATTCAAGGCTGAAGCGAGCCATGATTATGCCACTGCACTCCAGCCAGGCAACCGAGTGAGACCCTGTCTCAAAAATTAAAAAGAAAATCTGACTGAGAGCCGACTTGGTAAAGTCATCAGAGCCAAAGTGTCAGGCAGTCAGTCAACACACACAGAAGGATTGTGCACTGGGGAACTGCGGGGCTAGACAGAGAGGTAGAGGAAAGACCTGACTCTCAGAAAAGTCAGGAAAGACACAAATAGAAACCCCGAAGAACCCCCGGACCCAGACCTCTACAAACTGACTTGTTAAGCTCTTGACCAATCACAGGGGAAGCAAGGGCTCCACACCATATGAACCTGGGTCAAGGCTAAGATGCCGGGGCCGGGTTCTCAAGCAGGCTTTATGTGGAACACACCCTCTCTCCAGGACACAAAACAAGCACCATGCCCCCTCCACCCCGACCCCCTCACCCTCTTGGAAGGGCTCCCTGGCCTAGCAGAGAGCAAAAGGCTACAGCTCTCACCCCTCAAAGCTGGGCACCGCCACCCCAAAGCAGAGAAGTGGAGGACAGGACACTTGGTAACTGCACCAGCAGGGCTGCACATGAAGCCAGCACCCGAGAGAAGACAGGAGGGAGGCAGAACGGAGCCAGAGCCTGTGGTTTGCAGTGGTCACTGCGGCCACTTTAATTACCATGCACCAGGCCAGGACCTGTGCTGGGTGCTCCTGAGCATAGAGATATGCAAGACATGGCCCTTGGGGGTGGGATGTCCTACAGGAGAAATTAGCCAAAAACACAAGGCTGCCTGCATTGAATGCCACATGATGGATACACATCATAAGTGTCAGAGGAAAAGAAATATTTACTGAGTACTTACTATGTGTCAAAGCACCTCTAAATGGTTAAGAATTTTTCCAGAGCGAGCCTCAGCAGCACATACACTACTAAAATTGGAAAGATATGTTTAATTTTCCCAACAGCCTATAAAGTGATAACTAGTATTATTTTCACTTTATGAATGAGAAAATTGAGGCTGAAAGAACTTGCTTGGTGTCACAGTTTTTCATGGTAGATCCAGATTTTCAACTCAAAATTCTACCTCTCCAAGTGCATGTGCGTGCACCCATGCATTAAGTGTTGGGAGAGGACTCTGGGAAAGAGAGGTGACACCAGGCACAGGACTCTGGAACTTCGATGGCTTTCAAGCAGAGGGATGCTTTTTTTTTTTTTTTTTTAGACGTAGTCTCTTTCTGTCGCCAGGCTGGAGTGCAGTGGCACGATCTTGGCTCGACTCACTGCAACCTCCGCCTCCCGGGTTCAAGCGATTCTCCTGCCTCAGCCTCCGCAGTACCAGGGACTACAGGCGCGCGCCACTACAGCTCGGCTAATTTTTTTTTCTATTTTAGTAAAGACAGGGTTTCACCATGTTGGTCTGGCTGGTCTCGATTCCTGACCTCGCGATCCGCCCGCCTCTGCCTCCCGAAGGGCTGGGATTACAGGCGTGGGAACCAAGAGCTCATGTTTGATGTTTAGTTGTGTAGTCGTTAAGTCTGCAGAGTTGTGATCCTGCTTCATTTGTGCTGTGGGGGAGCAGTGGGCCAGGACTGGCTGGCCGGGCTGGGGAGGAGCCCAGGGAAAGAGGAAGGGAGGGCAGGGGAGGGGAGAAGCAGCTGTCCCCGGGCTGCCTGGGAGTCGCTGGGGAGTCCCAGCCCGCCCTTGGGCCTAGAGCTCCCTGATAAGGCCTCCACTCTTCGCAGGGCCAGCGGGCGAGGAAGGAGGAGGGAGGGAAGAGGGATCCCGGTGGGGAGTGGGAGAGCGTCCTCCACCAACTAACGCTTGGGTCTTCCGCGGGGCAGCCTCGGAGAGGGTGGCGGCAAGGCCCGGAGTCGCCTGGGTCGCAGCGCCATCTCGTGGCTGCTGGCAGGTCTGCCTTGGGCCCTCTTGCGCACGCAGGATCCCGAAGTTCTTCCCATCAGTGGCAGGTGCCCGCCGGCCCGCAGTGAGTTCCAAGTGGATTTCTCCTGCGTCAGGGAGCCAGAAAGGGAAGGGGGCACGGGTGCTGGGACCAGATTTGCCTGGGTCTGTGCTCCTGGGTAAGGACTGATTGTCAAGAGTGGGCCTCCAGTTCTAACCCAGACCCTGCGGGCCTTGTCCTTTTGCTGGGAGCCTCACCGTTCACCCTTGCTCTCTCCTGGCTTCTCAAAGGATAGCATAATGGAAGAAATCATCCTTAGAGTATGCAGGCCAGAACCCTGCCCCGTTGCTTATAAGCTGTTGTCCCCGTGCCTCTCTGGGCCTCAATGGTCTCATCTGTTAAAGGGCATGATAACACCAGGAGGAGAATATTACTGTAAAGCCCCTAGCACAGGGCCTTCAAGTAGTAGGAACTTAATCCATCATTGATGGCGACATAATCATCAGTGGTTACAACCGATCTCAATGTTGCAGAAGTTCATGCTTAGCAGATGGTAGGTGTTCTGGAATATTCAAACTCGTAGTGATGCCTTCTTAGCTGCAGCCCAAGAATGGGACAGTCCTAGTGCTAGGTGTTTGCCTATTTCCATAGATGGTAACAGTCCAGCTGGTCTTGCAAACCTAGTAATAATAGCTGTCTATTCTACCATCAGCCCAGGAGAATGCTCCTGTGTCCTAGTGACTCCTGCTCCCACTTTTGCCTATAGGAAGCCCTCTTGGAACAAAAGCGTCTCACTTCTGGGAGGCATAGAGGTAGTGAGGGGAGAGGGCAGTGGTGAGGGGTACACAGACTTGGGGCTCCCAAACCAGGGGAGGACCTGGGGCAGGCCACTAACCTCTCCTAACCCCACGTTTGTCATCTGTAAATCAGGGATATTATTAGACGTCCCACCTCTTTAGGCTTTCATGGAATTAAATGATCTTATTCCTATAAAACACTTAGCATGGTGGTTCGAGTGCATCAGCATCACCTGAGAATTTATTAAAATATGAGTTGCTGGCCCCACCTCAAGGTTCTGAATCAGTAGGACTGTGGTGTGGCTCAATAATATGTTTGCATTTCTAATTTGCATCTCGGGGGATGTTGGTGCAATCTGACCGGGAACCAGACTTTGAGGACTAATCTAGCACATACTAGACCTTCAGTGAATTTTTATTGTCATTCCCCACACACCCATGTACAAATCAAAAGAGAAAATGAGAACATACGGGGACGTATAACCCAAATCCAGTCAAGTAAAACTATAAAACCCGTATCTAGCTAGACATAAGAACAGTTCCATTTAACAAAAGTTAGTTGAATGCCTTTTTCTATTTCTTCCATATACTTTGTTGGGTAGGGATTCACTTACATGCCCCATCTCTTTCGATGCTCATAACGATCTTGTGAAGTACATCATGATCTCCATTAAGAGGTGAGTGACTTGCTTACAGGCACAAAGCTCTGGAAGGCAGCGCAGAGCCTCAGCTGGAATCTGCTGACACTGGCTGGGCACTTTGGAGTGCGTCTCAGACAGCTCAGCATGCTCGTGGAGGCCGGCTGGGCAGGTGTCTGTCTGCTTCAGCCGCTGTCCTCTGAGAATTTCTGTCTTGACTGAATTTCCTGGCCAAGTTTACTCTCTTAACCAGCTCTCACTTCTTTGGGGTCAAGTGTGGATTGGTTTATCCTTGCCAGGCTCACTGGCTCTCTTCTCATCCACTGAACACTTGGTCCTTTCAGAGCATGGCTCCCAGCAGAAGGACGAGGCATCAGGGCCTGGGGAAGACTAGAGGCTCACCCTTGACAATCAGTCCTTACCCAGGCCCCCTAGGTCTCAGGAGGAGTCCCCTTCTCCCGATCCTGGGCATCTGAGAGGCCTCAGTAGTGAGTCACTTGGAGATGTGGGAGGAGCTGCCATCCTTCCCTACTCAGCGCCTCCTTTGCCTCTCCTGAGTGGGGTAAAGGAAGGGAAGAGCTCTAACCCTGGGTGGACTCTGGAATGCCAGGATCCTCTTCTCCAGTTTCCTCCTCCAGAACCCAGGTGGTTTGGGTTTTTGTGGTTGGTGGAATGAACATGGCCTTAAGAGCAAAAGCTGATTTGAACCAACACCAGGTCTCTGCTACCAAAATACTGGGTGGTCATTAGGAAGTCTCTTAACTTCTTTGTGTTCGTTTCCTCATCAGCAGAAATAGGCACAGGAGGACTTGCCTTTCAAAACTACCGTTTGGCTTGAGTGACATCTCCGCGTTAAAGTTACTGGCACCTAATGAGCAGTGTCTTAGTTCATCCATGCTGCTGTAGCAAAGTACTGGAGACTGGGTGGCTTAGACACAACGGACATTTATTGCTCACTATTCTAGAGGCCGGGAAGTCCACGATCAAGGTGCTGACAGATTCAGTGTCTGGTGAGGCCCGCCTTCTTGCTGTGTCCTCACACGGTAGAAAGGGCGAGAGGTCCCTCTTGGGCCTGTTTTATGGGGACACTAATTCCATTCAAGAGTGCTCCACCATAATCACCTCCCAATGGCCTATGATTGGGAGGTAATCACCTCAAACAGGCCTCATCTCCTAAAATCATTATGTTGGGGTTAGGATCTCAACATATGAGTGGTTGGTGGGGGGTGGGGGGAGGGCAGGGGAGGGCCACAAACACTCAGACCAGAACAAATACCAAATAACTCCATTTTCCTCCATTTGGTATTTACTAAGCACCTACTGTGAGCCTTTTCATGGGGGTACACAGGTGAGTGAGTCAAAATCCTTGCCTGCTGGGAGCTTCCACCCCATACGGTTACCGTATGTATGTGAACAATGTGGCAGGCCTGAGACCAGATCTCAGTGGGGGAGTTGGGTGTAGGAGGCAAGGCTGCTGGCTGGGGATGGGTGCTCAGGGTGTGAACTCTGCAGCCAGGGCGACTGAAGCTTTCTCTATGCCTGCTGGGCTTGAATCACAGCTAATGGTTTTTACAGCTTTGCCTTGGAGGCATGGAGAGCCCTTTGAATCACCGAAGCCTCCTCCACTCAGCAGCCTCTGCTCTGGCATCATTTGTTACATGTCCATTCTCTCATTCATTCATTTATTCATTCATTCCACTGACATGTCAGGAACCCAAAGTGTGCTGGACCCTGGGGCCTGGAATGTGGAAGACAGACTTGATGGGGAGGCTAAGAGGGAATTATACCCCACCCATCCCACCTCTCCTCGCCAGGCCCTAAAAGGGGTTGGGAGTAGGGGAGTAGGAACTTTTCTCCCAGTACTCAAGGCTCACCTCATGGGGTCACAGGGAAGCCTGATGAAGGAGAAGTTTCTGAGGTTAACTGGGCTGGACGTAGCTCCTGAAGGGATATGGGATGAGGAAGGAGGAGCCATCGGGCTGGGGGACGCCTGACACCTGGCTTGGAAGGGAAGGAAACCAATTTGGGTTCAGTATAAGTGTTCCCTTGAATTTATTTTCTTTTAGGAGATGAAAAGAGAGTCAAGAAGCACAGAGTGGAGGATTGGTGGATGAATGCTTCCAGGGCCCTGCCCCCTCCAGCCCTCCTGCCCGGTCCCTCTGCCTCCTCCACCTCCCTCCCTCTGCAGACCATCCTTTCCTCTACTCTCTTGTCTCTTCAATGTCTCCCCCTACCCTCCAGACTAAGTCCGAAGCTCCCAAGGAATAACGGAAAAGTGCAGTGACCCTGACACCTGCTCCCTCCCATCCCACTCCACCTTTGCATCCAGATTTTGCTTCAAAGTTCTGCCCCATAACTTATAACCAGAAAAGAAGTCCTACTTAGAAAAAAAAAAAAGTTGTCTTGATTAGAGGGTGGAAGGAGAAAACAGCCTCCTTCGCACTGAGTTACGGGCTACTCTGCTAGTGAGCTGGGGAGCTGTTGTTAGTGGGTTGTCCATGCCACCAAACCCCATTTAAATCCTGCAGAGTAGGGACATTGCTCTTAGAGGTCTCGTTCAAGGTTAGCTGACGGATGTTGACAGTTCAGTGACTTGTCTAACAATATGCCATTAAGATCATTCTCTCCTCTTCCTTCTCGAATTTCCTTGGGGAGGTCCCAGCCATTCTTAAGATCCCCTTGTCATCTCTGTGGCCCCAGATCAGCTTCTGACCTTTTCCCCAAGCGCCAGAGCCTCATGGTGGTTAAGGGCTTTGGAGCCAGGGGCCTGGGTTCTTACTATCTGTGGGAACTTGGGCAAGGAATTAACCTCTTGGAGCGGTAGTTTCGTCATCTGTAAGATGGGGATAACAATGTGTGCCCTTTGGGTGTTCTGAGAATTAAATGGGATACGCATGTGAAGGGCTTAGCACAGTGCCTGGTAGAGAGTAATCTCTCAATGTGTATCAGCCAATTCTCATGACAGTAATAACATCTCCACTTGGATGACCTACAAGTACCTTCAACTCGGTATTTCTTCCCTGTAAACCAGCTCCCTGGCCTCCCTTTCTAGTTCCCTTTGAAGGAATCGGCATTCTTCCTATAAGTCTTTGGGGAGAAGATCACCTGGATTCTACTTTGTGCCTTTCTTGTGACCTTTCTACCGTTCCTTTATGGCCATGTTCAGCCCTTCATTTTGTCTTCCCTGGACTCCCTGATGCCAATCTCTCCATTCAGTCCTGTTCACACAGACATCAGATTTGGCTTTTGGATTGTTACTATCCTCCTCAAGAACCTTCAATGGCTCCCTAGTGTCCACTGCCAAAGTAACTACATACTTCTTACACTTCTCTCCACAATATGCCCTGATACACCAGACCACCCACCTCCATGCCCTCCCCTTGCCCAGCTTTTCTCCCTGGAAGTTTACATAACTGTCTTCACCGCCGTCTTGCTCTCCAGTATGTGTATCATCAGCAGGACAGACTTGCAGCACTTGTTCTGGGTGAAGAAGAGAATCTTTTGGTGCTACCCTCAACCTACCTCGTCCTTTCTCCACTCGGATTCTTCTCAACATTGACCCTCTTGAAAGGTTCATAAAAACTCACTTTAAGGCGTATATGAGGAGTTTTGTCTCCCGGGAAGGTTTGCATCATATCTCTAATGGTGGCATCTCAGGCACCGACTTCTCAGGCAAAGGAAGGGTGATTTTGGGCTCGGGGGGCCTTCCTGAAACCTCTGAAGAAACAGCACACCGGCACCTCTGCCAGCCAGCTGCGTCCAGGAGCAATGTTCCCCTGGATCTGATTCACTCTTTTGAAGCTTTGCAAGGCCCAAAAGTGAATTCCTAGCCTTTCTTTGAGCTCTCTTTGGTCCAGGCACAGCTGTAGGAAAAATTGTGAAGTGGCATGAAAAAAGTGAAGGGTTTAGTGTAGTAAATTCTGCAATTTTTCTTTAAAAAAAAAAACCACTGCATTTTAAAAAATAAAAATACTATGTCCTCTTATAAGGGAAATGTATTTCTACATACACATGTATGCAAATATATTTAAGGGATAGTTCAGTTGAAAGTAGTTATACATCTTTATCATAAAAATCCTTGGTTTACCCAAATTAATGTTTCTCCTGAAAACGAGAATTCTTGAATTATATTGGGTTTTGGGGAACAACTGCCAATTCATAGGATGTGAGCATCTAGCAGGTACCCAATATGTGTTTTCTAAACCTGTACATAAAATGCAAATACTCTGGGCTGGGCTACATGGTTTTCAGTTTTTGCCTGTGTGTGTGTGTGTGTGTGTGTGTGTGTGTGTGTGTGTTTATACATTCTTATGCATTCTATCCAAATGATATTCAGAAACAATACTGTGGCTTTGAGGCACTTGTATTTTTTCCCCATTATGGCTGGTTTTGGATATACCCACAATTACTGTTGTCAAAGCAGTTCCCATTTCACCCTGTATAAATGTAGATTTACACAGTGGTGGAATGTATACCGTGGTGACTTCACAGGGATGAAAGTTGACACTGAAGAGCTGTTTCAGCCCTGTTCATCTCACCTGCTGGCATACAGGAAGAGCACTGGTTTCCTCTGTGCCAGCCTGGACACTGCTGGTTACCCAGACGGGGCTTCCAGGGCAAACCCCACAGGTTCTAGTTTGCACACTATAAATGGAAACAGCTTTACTTTCTTACATGTACATGTGGCAAATAAAGCCCTAAAAATGAAAAAAAGTAAAGGGCATGAAACCAATCAGAAACCACAAAATGTACTCATCCATGAGAGGAAGAAGACCTTGCTGCCAGGCCAGTGGGGAAGCAGGAGATCCTAGAGACTCAGGGAAGCCAAAAAGTGGAACCCAGAGCAAAGGTGTGTGTGTGCCCACGTGCACAGATGGACACACACACACACACACACACTCATGGATACAATGGGAACCCCGACAGAAAGAGCTGGGAACACAGCTCTGGCATTTTAGATGTCTCAGCCCACAGCTCTGCCCAAGCCCAGCAGAGGCCCACTCTGCCCCTTCTTATTTGCCCCTTTGCCCAAATTCACAGATGCCAGGATCTAGGCTCTATCCCTATGGCTCCCTGTGGAATGCCCTGGGCTCCTTCTCAGTGTCCTGGGGAGACCGCCATAGGATAAGACTCACAGGATAAGATTCAGGAGGCCTGGGTCCTCCCTCTGCTTCTGCCTCCCTATCCGCCTTAGATTCTTCTAGTATAAAGAGTTTCAAAGATCTCCCAGATCTCTTCCAGCTCCAACAACACATGATTATTTTGGAAAATAGTGAAATTCAGAGACTCAGTTTATCAGAAAGCTTTGGCTGCAAATAAGAGATATGATGAAATAAAAACTTGGGGTTCTGTTAGCAAGAAAGGGAAGGGGAGCAGCAGTTGGGTGACCAACAGTGCCTGCCACAATCAGGAGGAATGCTTTCAGGAGTGAGAGACCAAGGCTGTCTGGTTGTTGTAACCAGGAAGGATATTTATTGGAAGAAAGGTGTGGTGTGAGTCTGGAGGAAACAGGCCGGAAAAAAGCAGGAAGCACAATAAATGCCTTCTAGCCGGAGTGGCGTGGTGTGGATTCCTCATCACAGTGGAAGAATTCTAGTACCTCTGGGCTATGTGTCACTCATTCAAGATTGAAGTCTTGGCAGCAATATAGTATTGGCTCAGGCTGGGATTCAGGCCTATGACCTGGATAGCTGAGTACACAGAGAAAGGAGACTTGGCCTTTTTAGTTTCCAAAGTGGCCACCTACCAAGACCTTATATAATAGGAGATTCCCCCTCCAATGGGAAAGAAGAGTTGGATACTACTCGGCCAAAACAAAGCCCGATGGCCCAGCTAATATCCAGGAATTTGAAAAGCCCTTATTTAGCCTGTGGCCTGGGAAATGCAGTACTTGGGAAGGCAGTGGTTGGCCTTATTTACGGCCGCCATGATTAACTACCAGGAAGCAGGTTATGACTACAATGCTTCATGTCATTTTGCAAGTCTTATTAACAGCTGGGTATGTTTATTTTGATTATAATATGAATATCTATGTCCACCAAGTTTGTAGTGTGGTTGGTTGTTCACAATGTTAAGATATTATAAGAATAGAGTTGTTGTTAAAGATAAAAAGACTTAGAAGGAACATTTTAAAAAATGAGTCTCAGAGATTGCCAGTTGGATACATCACACCTAAGTGAAGCGGTGGAAAGGCTCCGAGACACCAGACCTGGAAACAGTGCCCTCAGTTCCCTAATACATTTGCGAGTCCCTGGAAGGTCTGAAGTTCCTTTTTAAGTAGAAAGATAAGTAATACCTTTTCACCTCAAAGTAAGGCCGTTAAGCTCCAGATGATCCTCAATGAGGGATATCATCCTCTCAATATTCAAAAATCACCCTTCTACAGGGGCCTCTAGACTGCCCATTGTGGGACATGAAAAAGACCAAATCCTGCTCCTGTCTTCCCTGGACCTGGCTTGGTGCCACTTTCAGCAACTCATGGAGCCAACTCAACCTAGGCAGCGAAAGGCCAAGACCCACAGAGCTACCACCGCCCCTCTGTCAGAGGAAGCAGTTACAGAAGACTGACCTTCATCCACTTTCCCCAAAGATTTGGGGTCTTGGACTCTTGAGGCAGGGGAAATGTTACAGTGGGTAGCTAGTCAAGTATGAGCAGGGCAGGAGAGGGCTCCCCACCACACATGCACCAGAAGTGTTGAGCAACCATCAGGTGATAGTCAGGCGGTTGTTAACAGTTTCTTTAAAGTAATAATTGGTCAAAGCTGGTGCCAGGGAAAGGGAGGCGCCTAATAGATAGAAAACACCTGAAACTGATCAGCAGCTTCCCAGTGAGACCCTGGAAGTATGCCAGCGTATAAAACCCCACGTCAAGACGTCAAGCTGTGCACTTGGTTTCTCAAGTCACCTGCTTGGTCCTCTTCCAAGTTGCACTTTCTGTCTTTCCTTTCCTTTTTTTCCTATTGTCCTAAAGCTTTTAAAATAAACCTCCACTCCTGATCTGAGAAAAAAATTTACTTAGCCAAAATTTATTTCAAGGCCTGAAAACATTCAGACTAATCAAAACAGTACTACTGTAACTTCTTATAATAGATAATTAATATAAAACTTTGTAAAACGTAGATACAGTTAACTCACCTCTACACACCATACCATCCATCTTAAAAGCAATGGCTATTTAACAAAATGTAAGGTGACAATAAAGTATTAAAGAACATTCACATGCTTAACGAGAACATAATTAGCAGCAAGCTAGTCAGACAAAACAAGCACAAATGTTTTCACATTTTCCATGTTTGTTTTTAACTTTGCTTCATAAAGCCACTTATTATTGAGGTTTCTTTCAAGTATAGGATTTCTAATATTAAAAAATAGTATTTTCTACATATCCCTATAAAGAAAAGAAAAAGCCACAAGTTGCATTGTTTGCCATAAATTCAGACACCAAAAAGTAAAACACAATCCAGCTAAATTTATCCATGCTTCCTTCTTCTCCAACAACCACTTTAGATGTTTTTCTATATCTTTTCAAAATATTTTTATTAAGGTCAGTTAAAATTCATTTATGCAAATTAGGAAAAAATTCATAGTGCATTACTTTTAAGATTACCTTCTACATACTTCTATCCCTCTACCAAATCAACCACCAAATTTATTGCTAAATTGAACAATAATGCAATATACTATTTGAAGGGGCCCAACGCAATCCGTAATTTTAATTTCCTAAATACCCAAAGATTTCAACTTTCTGCCAATATCAACAAAAAGACTCAAAAATTACAGTCAGTAGGAGGAAAAAATCTAAAGTATGAAGATAGTTTAACAAAACCTATGCCTTTCCCTCAAGCTACAAGCATTCTTTAGACTAGCGTTAAATTACATTGTGCATATAACAACTACCCCAGTTTAGATTTGTCCTGGAACATACATTAAGAATAAATTATTTCCATGGACTTCTTTGTATTCTTAGAGTATGGGTTCCATCCTATGCTCACCACCATTTTATAGATATCTCCATTTCCAACACTGGCCCAACCATAATAAATGCCAGTTCATGCATCGGCTGGATGAGTACTACTTGTTCAGGAAAGTTCGCTGTGGCCATGCCCAGTGCTTGGAGCCACAGCACCTGGCCTGGGCAGGAGAGCGGGTAATTCAGAATGCAGTCCCCTGGCTCGGGGCACGGGCTGTGGCCCGATCCACGCATTGTCCAGACCCCTGCATAAGGAGGTCCATCGGGGGAGGGGGTGTGAACTCTGTGCTGGGCAGATGCCCACCACACTCAGCGGTGTCGTGGGTGGGTCCCTCAAGCCGCTGACCCCAGGAACAGCTTCTGAGGCAGCTGGACTAGGGAGGACTGTGACCTGCACCTGCTTCTCCCACACACTTCTCTGATGGAGGCCCTCAGGGACAACACTGATGGGAGTAGAGGCTTCTCAGGGATGATTTGGGGATGATTTGGATGGAGAAGGCAGAGGGAAGCAGGTGGATTATGCAAGTTCTACTGTATTGATACAAAACTTTGATTCGTCCGCACCACCTCCATTTAAAATGAATCAAACGTGTTTGCACAGTGTCACCATGCCTGTGACCCAGGTGGGGGCGAGGTTCGCCTAAGCAGACAGCAAGACCGCGCCCAGTCAGCAATGCGCATGCGCACATCCGCACCCGCACATGCGCACACAGCACAAACACGTGCGGGCGCGCAGTGCTGCCTCCCCGCCGACAGACTGTGATGGGAAGTGAAGTGAGATCCGAGCCGGGTGCCAGGCCAGTAAGCCTTGAAAGTCCTGAACTGGCTGCTCCTGTCTTTGGAGAGAGCAGAGTCAGAGGGTCTATTGAGGTGAATGACTGAATTTTAATTGTTGCTCTTTGATGGAGGTCTCAGGGTAAGGTTCAGTCTTACACTTCATGACAGCCCAGGCTCCCACCCCGGCCATCATCTTAGGACGTGTCAAACGTCCTGTCCAACAACCGCTACGATACAGACATTTCAGAGATTTAAGTTCTTCCCCTTGGTGCAAAGAAACCCAGCAATGGTGGTTCTTGCATCATCTAAAAGGAAACATTCTCTTCTCAATTAAACTCATTCTTGAGTATTCAAATCCAGCGACTAGGCATTTTTAATCATCCTCTCTAAAACAAACAGAAATTTCCGCCAGATTATCAGGCTCACTTAACTTCCTGAAGCCAGTCCCTGAAGGAGTATCACCGAGTCTCCTGCTTAGACCACTGGGCTTGAGGCAGCTCTGGACACCTGGGCACAGTCAGGGAATGAGGGAGAAGGGAGCGGAGGGGTGCCACCTCCTTCTGCCATCTGAGTCCCTCTGTGTCTCAGTGCCCTTCAGCTAGAAAGCTCCCACTGCTCTCACACACCTCACACTCAGATTTCCAACTTAAATCCTCCTTCCCCCTCCCTGGCCAGGTCACAGGCTCTTTCCTGTCTTGGGGGAGCCGCAGGTGTGTGACAACTTGGTCTCCATTTGCCCACCAAACCCAGCCTCCTCACCTGTCCCTCAAAGCCTGCTCTCCTTAAGACTTCTTTCCTATCTCGCCTCCAGTCGACCTTGCACCCCAGCCTTACTCTCTTCGCCACCATCGCTAAGGAAGGCTTTTCTTGCCTACCAGTCAAACACTGGGCTTCTTCCCTGGGCAATTTATTTTTCCTAGCTCAAAGGTTACCCTTCACCCATGGTGTTTATTGACATGATTTCACTGAACTACAGATGTAGTCTGTGTGGCAGTTGGGGTGTGGGGCAGAAACAAAGGTGGCCTGTACCATCTACCTGCAACATTCCTTTCGGTTTTCCTTCCCAGTTCGTTTCTTCGTTCATGCATCAAACGTTGCTCATTTATCGTTTGTCTGGTTTTGTGAAAGACATTGGGCATAAGAGAAGATAGGTAAGACACGGTTTCTCCCCTCAGCCCCCAAGGAAGCTCGGAGTCCAGTAGGCCAGTAGTTAGAGGTTCACACTAGATAGGCACAATACATTGTAGTGAGTGCAGTGATAAGGCATTATCAGAGTGTTGCAGAGGGGCTCCAAACCTGGGTGGGAGGAGGCTCAGCTGAAGGTTGAAGGATGAGTAGGCAATAGCCAGGGGAAGGTGGGGGTGGGGAAAGGGAGATCAAGGGACAGTGGTATAGCAGGGAGAGGGAACCTGTAGTCTGGAGGCCGGAAAGTCACCATCACGTGTGCTGAGAACTGAAGGTAGTTTGGAGTTGCTGGAACTGAGGTTTGAGGCAGAGAGTGGTGAGTGACAAGGCCAGAACTACTCTAAGTCCGGGGGGTGTCATACCTACTGCAGTCGTCACGATAGGTAGCCCCGGTTGTGCACAAGTTTTTTGGCCTTAGACCATGGCCCTGAATGCAGCTGAGAGGTAAGGCTAAGCTTGGCGATAAGGACTGTAACCTGATAAGGGATAAAGGACTTGAACTTTGCCTCATGCTACCCCCAGGTGACTGGGCCCCCACCATGCTGTGTCCCTCTAGGCACCTATGTGCTAGTCTTTTCCTTCTCACCTCTTCCTCCTTAGATCATAGGCTGTTAGGACTAGAAGAAACCTTAAATGCCATCAAGGACAACCCCCTTCTTTTCAACAAAGAAAACAACACTAAAACAAAGGCTCAGAAAAGGGATTGGGGTGCCAGAGGTCACATAGTCAGTGGTAAAATCTTCCAGGTCTGTTCTTCCCTAAGACCCACTTAGCTACTGGCAATATCCCCAGTGTCCACCCTGCCCTGAACTTCTCTTGGTGTTTTCTTTCAGACATTTAGATGTGGCTGAGGCTGATTTGCCAAATCCCCTCCCTAAACCTTATTGTTTATGAATTGAGGGTGGGTCCTGGCGGTTGGACAATGAGGCCCCGGGAGAGGTTTATTGGGGAACTGTGGGAAATGCACTTCCTTCCTCTTCTGAGCGAACTTCCAGAAGTACCAGGTGCTCCTGGATGTGTGGGTGGGACCTGCACACAGCCACTGGGTAGAAATTCTCAAAGGAAGTTTGGAAGAAGGGGAGCCTTGGGAGACACACAAATGTAAGCCAGCAGAGCTTCCAGCTTTAACATTTCCCCTCACGCCTTTGGGAAAGACTGCCAGAGACACCTGTACAGCCTGGTGTGTGGTCTGGGGTGACCGTAGAGAGGGGCAGTCAAAGGAAGGCTTTCCTGTTGCCACCTACTTGGTAGTATCCTCAGGGTTGGGGCGGGAGGCAAATACTTGGAATTTCAGGCCATGATCGGGGAGGGAGCAGGAGTCCCCCTACCCCGTCCCAGTGATACTGGAAGGGCTAGAAGGAGCCCAGGATACTCAGAAGCCCCTGGTGCCTGTGCAGCTGTAGGTCTGGGCTGCACATGTATCAATTCTGTGTATCAACAGCAGGTGTTTACCCTCTCTTCCCCTATTTTCTCTCCCCTTGATGTCAGGCTGCCCTGTGACTTGTTTTGGCCAATGGAATATGAGAGTAGCACTAGCAGGAGCTTTAAATGGATTTGTGTGTTTTGGCTTTGTCTCCTGAGCGTCACTGGTGATGAGGAGAGCTTGTTCTGAGTGTCTGCTAGAGCGCCGCGACATCTGACCTGCAGGCTATTAAATGAGAAATAAATACAATTGCCATCTGAGATTGCAGGGTTGTTTGTTAAGCAGCAGGGTCAGAGCAAGTCCTAGAATATAGTTCTTTTGAGAGAGACTGAAAACACAAATGACCAGCGACTTAACACAAAAAGATTTTCTTCTCTCATGTAAAAGTCAAAAGGAGTCACCGAGACCCAGGACCCTTCCAGCTTTCAGTTTCATCCTCTCCAGGTTGTGGCCTTCATCCTCATGGTCCAAAGTGGAATGAGTGATCAGGGTCCACATTCTAGCCAGCAGGAAGGAAGAGTAAGGGATGGCAGAAGGACATGCCTGTCCCTTTAAGGAGAGTTCCTAAAAGTTTTACACCAGGAGTAATTTTGAAAATATTTAACGACCAGTAAGGCACGAGTTTCAGTTAATCAGAACCAATGCCAGCTATAAACAACAGGTACATCTCTACCTGGGCATGTGGGGTAACTGTCAGCCTTGATCACCTTTCCACTTACAGATCTCACTGGCAGATCTTAGTCACATGACCCCACCTAGCTGCAAGGAAGGCTGGGAAACATAGTCTTTCCTTCTGACAGCCGTGGATCCAAACACAACTTGGAGATTCTATTACCAAGGGAGAAGGAGAAAGAATTTACAGTGGGACAGCTAGTGTCCCTGCCATGCTATTAAAGACAGTTAGCGGAGCTCTTGGTACGGGTCTGTAAGCGCTTTCCACGATTTAAAAAATAATTTTCCAAGTTTCTCTGAAAACTTTTATGAAAAAGCATTTTTCATAAATCATTAGTCAGCAGAATCTGACCTGATGTGTCTATTCCATTTGGTGTGAATATTCATACATTTGCTGCAGAAATATAGTGTCTTTGATTATGAGGTACTGCCCTGGATCCCTCTACATACATATAGTATATATACGCATACACATATATGCATGTACACAGTATTACCTTTATAAAATCTAAAAAAAAATCTAAATTTGAAGCACATTTGCCCCCCAGGGTTTTGGATAAATCAGGTGATCATATATCCCAGTTTTACAACTGTAGTCCTGGTGAGATTATTGATATCTCCCCCACCCCTCCTTTTCACTTTCAGAATTGCCTGGTTTGCATGATACATTATATGGTCAACCTGTGGATAAGGGATTGTGAATCTCTACAAAGTTAAGCTCTTGATAAACAGCAGCAGTTATTACCATTCCCAAGTCGAGCTCTTATAATGCCTATGTATATACAAGAATATACTAAAGTTTTTTAAGGTAGCCATGCAGTTCCTCAAGCCTAAACAGTACCCTCATCTCTGAACAGTACCCTCATCCCCATTTTGGCTCCATTATTTATGAATTGGCTTCCAAGACAGCGTGGCAGCCAGCTTCATCCCAGCTGCCTCTTAGCAGTCACAGCCTTGGAAGTAGTGAGCACTAAATCAGGGCTGTTTTATTGAAGCAGGAAAAGGACTAGCACATTTTGAATGTTGACAGGCTTTTCTTTCTTTGTTTATGGGGAATTTAAAAATAGGTCTGGAGATGACTTTTTGCAGCCGAATTCCACATTCATGATATCCCCTTTCCACAGAAGAGATGGGGGGGACATCCGCCTGGAAAGTCCGTTTCTTGACTTGAGGTTCTTCCTCCAGGTTCCAGTCAGGAGCTCAACTCCTGGGATAGTCGCCAGTGTCTGTCTCAGCAGGGCCAGCCCTGAGCAGCACTGTAGATGGTCCCTTTCTGTTCCCTCCTCCCTGCATTCCCTTACCATCCCCACTTCGACTTACCCTCTTCCAATTTCCCACGGCAAAGCACAGTGTAATATTTCCCAAACTTGGCTCATCTTCACTTGCACCTGGGGGTGTTTGAAAACACAGATTGCTGAGCCCTGCCCCCAGGAGAGTGATTGAGGAGGCTGGGGCCAGGGCCAGGAATCTGTATTTTTAACTGTCCCCTTGGTGATTCTGAAGAGCACCCTAGATCAAGAAACCCTGGGCCAGGCACAGTGGCTCACGCCTGTAATCCCAGCACTTTGGGAGGCTGAGGTGTGAGGATCACTTGAGGTCAGCAGTTCAAGACCAGCCTGGCCATATGGTAAAACCCCATGTCTACTAAAAATACAAAAATTAGCTGGGCGTGGTGGTGTGTGCCTGCAATCCCAGCTACTCCAGAGTCTGAGGCAGGAGAATCACTTGCACCTGAGAGTCGGAGGTTGCAGTGAGCTGAGATCACACCACTGCACTCCAGCCTGGTGACAGAGTGAGACTCTGTTTAAAAAATAATAGTAAAAAAATGTCTGATGAAACTACGGGACAATTACAAAGACTTTAGAAGAATCTTTCCTTCTCTTGAGATCTTTAAGAAAAGGTCAGTTTCTTTTTTCTTTTCTTTCCTTCTTTTCTCTCTTTCCTTCCTTCCTTGTTTCCTTCTTCCTTCTTTTCTTTCTTTCTTTCTTTCTTTCTTTCTTTCTTTCTTTCTTTCTTTCTTTCTCTCTCTCTCTCTCTTTCTCTCTTTCTTTCTCTTTCTCTTTTGTTTTCTTCAGGGTTTGGCTCTGTTGCCCAAGCTGGAATGCAGAGGTGCTATCTCAGCTCACTGCAACCTCTGCCTCCCAGGCTCAAGTGATCCTCTTGCCTCAGCCTCCTGAGTAGCTGGGACTACAGGTGCCACCACGCCCAGCTAATTTGTTTGTGTTTTTGTAGAGACCAGGTTTCGCCATGTTGCCCCAGCTGGTCTCAAACTCCTGTGCTCAAGCCATCTACCAAGTGGTAGGATTACAGGCATGAGGCACTGCTTCTGGCCATAAGAGGTCAGTTTCTAGCTTTTGGGGTTGTTCAGCACATTTCTGTTTAGGGTCAGAAGAATGGGTT